>PVHY01004577.1:0-92579 GCA_004024945.1 Uropsilus gracilis
TAGTCCCTCGCGCCCCGCGGGCGGCCGCAGCTTCGCGCCCTGCGAGGGACCGGCCGGAGGCGGGTGGCCGCGGCGTCCCCCTTGGGCCCTCGAGCGGCCGTGCCTGCCTTCGTGTCCGAGCCTCCGCCGCGGGAACGCCTCCCCCCGGCGCCTCTGGGCGCTCGTCTGGGCGCGGAAAGGCGTCGGCTGGGGTGGGGTGAAAGGCGGGTGGGTTCACGATGCGTACGACACGCAACGGACGGCTTCGCGGTGGACTGTGTGTGCGCGTCGCGCGCGTGCGTGCGACAGACAGGACGGTGGGGGGGGCACCATGATGCGAACGCAAGGCACCCGGGGGACCTGCTGTCAGCCTGCTAAGGCTGGGGAGCCGGGCGCCCGTGGGAGCCGGGCCGCGGAGGTGTGTGAATCTTCGGGCGTCCAGACGTCCCCGCAATCGACCTGCTTGCTCCGCTCACAGTGGCCTGATGCGCCTGCTCCGTCGGCGCTCTCGTGACTCCCTGGCTGAATTCCTCGTTCAGGACCTCGGTGGAAACGACCTGTCTTGCGCAGGTAGACATTACCTGTAGCACTGATGCTGTGTAAGAAGCTCGTCCTACAAAGCTGTAGTTCTAGGGGAAGGAGGAGAAAAGTCCGGGTTTTTCATCGAAACTCTTATCACATAAGCCTGAGTCAATGACGCCTCCAGCCAGTGGGTTCTCACAGCAGGAACTGAAGGGGGCCTGTGGGCGCGACTCATTTAGAACATTGCGATTTCCCTTCACGTTCTTCACTCAGGAGCGAGCAGAGGCTTTCCAGAGGCGCATGGCCCGGAGTGCCATCTCTGCAAGCTGGGGATGCGCTTTTGCGTGCTGGATTGTAAATCTTTCTCAGTTGATACCATCCCAACCCCAATAAATGTCACCCACACTAGGAAACTCTTTGGCATCGTCAGTAACTTTTAGGAGTGATAAGGTGTCCCAAGACCAAAATATTTGTCAATGGTTGCTTTCTAAAAACTTTACTCCTCAGGTGAAGTTCTTCTTTAAATGAATTTGCTTATTAAATTAAAACTTTTCCTTACGTTGTTGTTCATTTTGGTGCGGTACCTGGATCCTCCCAGAGGCGTAGTCCTTCCACTTCTCCCACCAGCACAGCCTCGGTGAACGTCCCCAAGGTCCCTTGTGCATTTCTAACCAATCCAACCATTTTTAAGCACTCTAATGTTTTACATTAGTGACTACTATTTCTTTCCTGTGGAAGATGTGGAGGTTACATTTCTGACGTAGACTGATCACGAGTATACTCAAAGGTCTAAAACAGAAGTGCGCCTGTGGGGAGAAAAGGTAGTCACCACACTGGATGACCGACAACAGGAAGTCAGGGGTCTCTCTAGAGCAAAGGTCTGTCTCCTCTTGGAGAAAGGGGTTGCTTCTATTTCGTGTCACGGTGCAATGTGGGGTGGGTTTTGCCACAATATTATTCTGCTGATGGGAGATTGTGCAGCCAGGGTGCCAGGCGTGTTCATGATGCCAATATTGTCAATCTTAAGCCTGAGGCCCCAAGAGATGAGCTTCATCCTGTGTTAAGTAGCAGCCACAGAGTTGATGGTCTCCGGTGAATGGTTCCCTGTCACGGAGAATGTCCCAGTTAGCTATGAAAAGAGCCTGTCAATGGGGGGCGGGGGGCACACCATCAGAACAAGGGCAGACCAAAGGGACCTTAAATCCAAAGAAACCGTTTAAGAGAAATGCTTGATGTTATCCACTTGCTACAGTCAATTGGTTTCTTTTTTTCTTTTCTTTCTCTTTAATATACTTTCTGAAAGGGTCAAGGTATTTCATTATGTTTTAAGTGAACGGGAGGATTATTTTATCCAGAGCAACATCAAGGGCAAAGCCAAAAGATAGGACCAAGGCGTAGGATCCCTTTAGGCCCATGACATTCTACCTCCTTGTCCTACAAGGACGGCTGGTCAGCTAGTCACTGCCTAGTGATGGATGGTCCAGCCTTGACTGGGTCCGACAGCCGGACTCTGCTTCCTTTGCTAGATGTGGCACATGTGCTAAACAATCACACATTCCTCACTGCTTCAGTCCAGCAAGCTCAGCTGACGTCTTTAGATTTTGGTACCCACTCTGCCAGGCTTTAGTTTGACCCAAAACTCATCCTCGGGCCTCCTTGACAGTATCATTACAGTCCAGTGCACTGCGAACTAGCGGTGGACACACCACCTGGTGCGCTGCTGATGGCCATCTGCTCACAGTTGTGCCCACGATGGGCTCATGAGGAAAGATCTCAAACCCATGTTCAAGGTGTCTGTTGTGGTCTGAGTGTTGTTTAGAAGGCTTTTCCTGCTTGGTTACTTGTCTGAGAGATGAAGTGACCGTAAGTCCATGTTCTCTTGGGACTATACGATTGGAGAAAGGAGCCCCACTGCTTTTTGACCAAATTTTGTTTTTCCTTGGAGAATCTGGGGGTAGGTGGTAGAAGCAGATTACCTGTGGACTTGATACTGGGTGACTCAGTTAAATTGAACGCCATTTTCCTTGGGAAACTGCTTAGGAGCACTGTGGGCAGAGTCTGGTGGAAGAGAATAAAGGGACTTGCGTGAGCTGGAAGCAGGAGAGCACGACTGGGACCTTCGGTCCACAGGGTACGTGCTGTGGCCTGGGCAGAGGACAAGCTGTGGGCTTCTGACCCAGGCGGGTGACAGCCAGGACTGCTGGGACACCAGGATCTGGCCTGCCTGGGAAAATGGAAAAGTTACCTGCAAACTTGCTTTTGCTTGTGACATCAGGTCAAAATTGGGCAAAAGCCTCCAACTAGCGAGGCACAGGAAAAAAGCAGCATTTTTAAATGCGGCTTCCGCTGCCCAGATGCTTACTAGGTTCACTTCACCCGCACGGAGCCGTTGCCAGCCAAGTGCAATTTAAACAGCAGGGTTTCATTTACAAGGAACATTAACCAGGAAAATGAAAAGGCCTTCACGGCACAGGTGGCCAGCTGTTTCCCCCCAAGTAGCGTTAGTGTGAAGGTCCCACACGCATGTCCAAGGCGCCCTGCAAAGCCCGGTCTTTCTTTTCCGTCTTCTCTTTGCTTCTCTCCAGCGTTCCGAGCTGTGGCGTCTCCAAGGTTCTTCACACTTTTCCAACAGATGCTGATGCAAAGTCAGCTTTCCACATCCCTGGCTTTCCCCTGCACCAGCTTTCCAGGCTGCTTTGCTGCGGCTCCACACACCTCCATTCCCAGGCCCGCCTTCGGTGACGTCTGGCCACATCCACCAGGCCTGCCCTCAGCAGCTCTGGTCACCCCTGGCCCTCCAATCTGGCTTCCGACTGCACAGCGGCCCCTCTTCTGCCGGCCACTCTCCCACCGTGGCTCCTCGCCACCTCCAGCTCACTCTCTGGGGGGCTCCTGCCCAGCCCGGCCGCTCGGGCTCTTCTTTACTGGCCGCCATTCTCGGGTCTCTCCCACCTTTGTCCTGGGCCACTTCTTTGCGTGCCTTTTTCGCGCTTCCCATCTCCTCCCGCGGGTCTTTCTGGCAGCCCCACCCACCAGGGCAGCATGAATCCTCAGCTGCGTGAGTGCCTGGGATCACTTGGCAACTAGAGCTCGGACCTCCCACGAGAGGCTGGCGTGGGGCGTCCTCTTGCCGACAAGCCACGCTCAGACACCTGCTTCCCTGGGGGGGGGGGGGGGGAGGTGGTGGGCGCCATCTTTGCTCTCCTGCTTCATTTTGAAAGCCCGCTTCCGGCTCGTGCTTCTTTCTCTCCTTTCGTAGATAAATCCTGTTCTGTTTCCCCAGACCCTGGTGTCTTGCGGCCGCGGCCGCATGGGTGGGAAGGACCCGCTGATGCTGGATTTAGATTCCCGGCTTCTCGGCCTGTGAGTCCAGTTCCCTGCTTGCTGCCTGGCTTCAGACTCCCATCTTCGGACGAGGTATTTTCTCTAGAGCACATCTGCTTGGCTGAAGTTCTTGAGAAGCACTGGGGAAGGATCTGAGTTTTCATCACGCCGACAAGTTGAAGCAGCAGTTTTTCTTGTTTTAAAGAATGACCTGCAACTTCTCAGGTGGTTCCCTTTGTGGGAGAAATCAGCTGCAGCCCGGCGGGCAGTTTACCCAGGGATTTTCATTCATGCGTCCAACGGTCGTATGAGCGCTTGCCACGGCTTGGCGGTTTGTCAGGCATCAAAGCTCCAGTGGGGAACGTGGCCGACAGGAGCCAGTTCTATCGACAGGGAGTTCTGTTGTTCCGTTGACAGACGTACATGATAAACTGGGAGCAAATCTGTAAGATGGTTTCAGCTAGTTACAAAAATGGTGATAATATTGACAAATGACTAAATTCTCATTAATCATGATTATACCATTATTTCCTTTTTAGTTTGGCAAATGGGATTTGCCTTCTGGAGTCAGCATAGATGTACAAAAATGTATTGGTAGGCAACATAATCTTGATCTCCTTTCTAAAAGTTCTCTTTTAATTTTTCTTTGCTATTTTTCTTCTACTAGAGAGAGAAGCCACAGTTCTCAGTGGAATAAAAGATTTTCATCTGTGAAAAAAAACGGTGATAAAAAGTCACTGAAAAGGCTGTTTCAGAAGGAATGACTTTTGAAGAAGGGTCATTCGGGCTGGTACTTTATATGACAGCAGACCAGCAGTGCAACCAGGAAGAGTTGCATTAGCCTGAAAGGGAAGTGTGTTCCCAGCAGAGGGAACAGAAAGTACAAAGTCTTGCAGTATTATTGGAATTGAATTATGTTTACAGAAAAGCGAGCCCATGTGCTGGAGCTGAGTAGTGGAGGTCATGAAATGGGAAGAAACAAACAGGCTGGGTCATGCTTACTGCCCCAGAAGGACTTTGGACTTGATTCTGAGCACTGTGGCAAGCCACTGAGAATCCTTTTCAAAGATGCTGGAGCTAGTTTTCCCCTTAGGCAGAGTCAATGGGAAAGAAAGGTCAGCTCGCCCCAGGTCCAGCCTTCTGTGCAGCTTCTGGGACAGCTCACAGTCAGTTCAAGAGGTGGAGTTTCTAAGGTGGGTAGGAGTTGGCATTGTCTGCTGGTGATCAGTAACCCCAAGAGCATGGAAGAGGCCGTTCGAGGGGTCATTGCAAGTAAGAGAAGAGGTGCAACGAGGAAAACTTGAGTCACAACAAAATTTAGGATATGACCGAGGGGAAATGGTCTGTGACAAGGGAAGAAAACTAGAAAAGAGGGACTCTTTAAGAAGAGGGAGGGCTTAACGGCGTGCCGAAGTGTCAGGCACATGAAGACCAAAAGCTGTATGTTGGATATGGCAATGAGGTACTCTGGAGGGAGGGGGCTCGATAAACCAGCTGACTGTGGGTTTCAGGAGTGAATGGGATGTCAGCGTGAAAAGATACTGAACATAGATCATTCACTTACTAGGTTTAGCTGTGAAGGAGAGGGGTAAAGAGGGGCTGTAACTAGAGGCAGATAGAGTCCAACGAAGTATTCCAAAGTGGAGATTTCAGACAGAAGACACAATTAGGAAGCAGTCAATAGGTATGGGGGGGGCAGAAGATGTAGGAGCGAAAACTCCAAGGTGCTTGGAAAGGATGAGGTCCAGAGCTAAGGTAGCTTTAGAAAGGACAAGACTGATGACAATGATGATGACGACGATGATGATGTTAATGACTAAAATGCTAACAATAGTACCTAGTAATAACTAAGGTGATATTAATAGTAACAGGAATTTATTGAACACTTAATATGTGTCAGGCAGTATGCCAAGTGCTTTAAATACGTCATGTAATTAATCTTTGGAAACACCTAACGGATAGATTTTATTACCAGTCCCATGTTACACATGAAGAAACTGAGGCAAAGAAAGATAATTTGTCCAAGATCACAAAGTTCATGTATGCTCAGATAGGAATGCACATTCAGATCCGGTTGCTGCCTTAGTCTGAACTCTTCTAAAAAATTTTTAATCTATGTTGTAATAAATTTCATATATCTATTTTTCACATCTTTGTGCTTAGTCTGAACTCTAACGACTTTTACTATATTCCTAATATCTTTGGTTCTTGCTGTTAATTACAAAGGATTAAGTTGCACGTACAGCAGCTTCTTTATTGCTGGTTCTGGTCAGAGCGAGAAGAACTAGTCAGTATTTAAACTCAGTCCTGTCCAGCTGCTTTCCATTTCATTTCCTCTTTCCTCTTTCTGCCTCCCCTAAAATGAGGTTGCAGGCTACTGGCCTCTTCCTATCTCACTACCACTGAGCAGGTTCTCAAAACGCTGCTCTCTTTTTAGTCTTCATCCCCTGAACCAAACATTCTTAAGTTCTGGACCCTTCAAGGACATCAATGTAACCCCAATCAATTGCATATTATCACCCTCTCATAGTGTCTTTAAAAATCCATGTGTACACTCACGCTCCCAGTGTCTTCGTACGTCAGTTTTATCATTTATATGCAGCAACGGGATTAATAACAACAACGAAATAAGAACCACAGAGGTACTACTAATAAGTGAAAATGGTAGGAAACTTAAGTATCTAACCATCATGTCACATTAGTACCATTTCTTTTTCGTGGTGAGAGCATTTAAGATATGTTCATTGTTAGCTAACTGATCATTACAATATATAAGTTCATCAAATGTACCCTTTGTATACCTTACAGTGTTGTCAATGATATCTGAGTGAAGTTATAATAAAAGTATAGTGTATGTCATTTTTTATCCAATAGCTTCATAGTCCATGTGAAAAAAGTGGTTTTTCAGTCATCCTGTCTCTCCAACTTCTTGTGAGTCGATTCAAATTTCTCTTAATATCATACTCAAAACAAATTCGTTTTGCATTTCAATATATGACAACTAAATTTAAGGAAACTATACAAATTCCAAAGCTAAGGACTGGCTAATATATTTGGGGGGGGCATTATTTGTAATTATTTTGAGAAAAAATGTAAATTAAAATTAATATCCATTTCTGTAGTAAGGTGGGTTTCTAATTATTTCAAAAACTGTTGTTAATATAAGTCTAAAAAAGACCAAGCAAAGTTATCTCCTGGTGATGAGGTTTCTAGGAGATCAAGAATAGCATATAAATTGTCAGTAGTAAATATGGTCTTGGTTCATAAAGAGTGGAAAATGGTCACAAAACTCTTTTAGACCATCGCAACTAAAGATCCCACTCTGGAAAATTCTGACGCCCTGCCCCACAGGGCTCTGGCAAATAGGGCAGGCCTGTGTGCCAGTCCATAACTTGGTGTGTGCGTGTCACCCCGGAGAAGTCAGGAGTGAAACAGCACATGGTCCCATGGCAGCGTCTCTGGGAGACCAGAGGGAGATATACACGGGGAGGAGGGGGGGGTTCCTTTGAGTTACCTGGAATTTTCATCTTGTCTTTTAAGATTCTCTCTGATGCTTCCTTCACTTCTTTGCAAATACCAACAGACGTTTTTGCTCCAGATTCCATCAGTCAGGTGATGATGACAGTTGAACACACAGGTAGTCTCGATAGTTCTGCCATGACTAATACTACAGGCAGCTGACGGTGGTGGAGGTACTGGAGCAGGAGAGCTTGTCCTGAAAGCATGGGGCAGTATCTTGCTGTTTGTGTGCCTGCTCCCAGTAGCTTTCACATCCCTGCACGCACCTTCCTATGCAGAGAAAGCTGTCGTTATGCAGCTGCTTTTAGGAGTGATTAATGTAGACCCATTAATGTAGTGATTAATGTGGACCCTCACCCATCTTTAGGACGTGGACGGGGCAATGTGGCTTACGGCGGTGCGTATTTTGTGGAACTAGACATGTCATCCTTGTGCCTCCCCTTGGGTCAGACACTACAGGCTTGGATTTTATAGTTAGTTTCCTGGTGGGCTGAGATCTGACTCATGGTCACTTTAACTCTTTAACTTGCAGAATTCACCTCATTCCCCAAGCCTTCAAAGGGCAAACAGGAAATATCGTCCTACTGAACCCCAATCTCTAAAATCCTCTCAATTTCTTGCTGGCCAGCACAGCGTCTTTCACTTGGACATCTCAAACTGTAGTTCAAGCTGAATGAGTCACCATTGTGCTGGTTCTGCAGGCATGATGAGCCAGCATGCTGCTGCTGCAGGGGCTGTGGCAATGACACAGGACAGATACACAGTCGCCGCTTTTATACTGATGAAAGTCAAAGAGTGGGTGTGAACACGCTGGTCAGACGTTGCATAGTACACGCTAATACTAATATTAATGACCAGTCTCTGAATCGAGCTTTCGAAATCAACGGTCAAAATGGGCTGATCTTTAGACAGCATCTTAATCTTCTTATTGACAGGACGGGCAAATGCCAGGTGCTGGAGGGGCTTAGGGTAGGTGAGTGCGAGTGTGTGTGTGCAGTGGAGTTGCCTGTGCTCACACAGTGGCTCGGCAGTAGTGGTTGTCTTTCTAGAGTCCCGTGATACCTGCTCCAAGGGGCAGAGGCTAGAAAAGCCCACCGATTATGTTGTGAATGGGAATCTCCCTCTTCTTGCTATAAAATATTCTGGAGTAAAGTGCGGCTGACCACACCTGCTCTTTGTTCACCCTCTGGGAACGCGTTACTGCAGATAACCAGGAAAGGAACCAATTACCTGATCACGCTGATCCTTGTTGTCACCCCTTTATGTTCCCGAGTGGGAGGGACAGCTTTAGCAAAGGCAATCCACAGAGCAGAAAGTGCTGTAGAAAGTTCTTCAGTCCCTCATTGGCTACTGAGAAGCTGAGGAATCTACAGATGGAACTTTGGCTTGCTGGGAGATTTCAGCATTCCAGAAGATTCGAGGCTTCTGCCCTTCAAAGCTGTTTTGACCAGTCAGTCTGAAGCATGGCTAGTCATATGACCATCAAGCCCTTCCAAAGGAAAACAGAAGGAATGCATTAGAAACAGTAAGTATAAATACAGCCAATAATTTACTGGCTAAGAATATTATTCTTAGCAGCCAATTACCCAGTGCTGCATTGTTTTGCCTTGTTTTGTTTTTGAGACTAGGTCTTGCTATTTTTGCCCATGGAACCGCAGGCTCTTGCTGCCCGGGGTACCACAGACTCAACCCCCAGCCTCAGCTTCCCAGGTAGCTGGGATTACAGGCGTGCGCCACCACGCCCAGCTATTTTTTTTGGAACTAGGTCTCGCTACGGGCCCCAGGCGGGACTCGAACCATGATCCCTAACCCCGGCTGCTTCATAGGCTGAAGCTTACAGGCATGAGCCACCGTGCCTGACCCCCAGTGCTGCATTGTTTATGAATTCAAATTAAAATGAGTGTCTAGAATGTTCCTAAGACAGAAATACTTGTGGGTTGAGTAGCATTACTTAATAAGTGAGTGAATAAATCTTGTTAACAGGTGACCAAGTTTAAGAAATTACGGCTATACAATAAAATATCTCTGGAGTGTCCATCAAGTTCTCAAAGAATGACAATGAAAATACAGCAGGAGCTTTAGAGCCTACTTCCCTCTCTCCCCACTGCCTTAGCAACACCTGTCATCTGTACATGAACTTTTGGAGCTAGAAGGGACCACAATTCAGTAACAACAAACAACCCCACTGAAAAATAGGTCGAGCCTCCGAACGGACTCTTCTCCAAAGAAGATGCACAGATACAACAGGCACATGAAAATGCTCATCATCCCCAGCAAAATCATCAGGGAAACGCAATGCAAAACCACAATGTGCTAGCACCTCCCACCTGGGGGCGTGGCCCATCTCCACAAGCCTGGAACAAGAGCTGGTGAAGATGTGGCGAAAAGGGACCTTGTACCCTGCTGGAGGAAGCCTAGACCAGTCCACGCCCCGTGGAGGACAGTGCGGAGGCTCCACAGCAAAATGAAAATTCCATATGATCCACTCATTCTACCTGGGTTTTTACCTGAAGAAAATGAAAACAGCAAGTCAACCAGTCATTATCCGCATTCAGTGCAGGATCATTTGCAGGAACCGAGACACGGGGGCAACACAAGTTCTCGCTGGCGGATGAGTGGGCACAGAATGTGCTAGGTGTGCAGCTACGTTCTTCAGTCAGAAAGAGAAATCTTACCGCTGATGACAGCATGGATGAACCTTCGGGGCATTCTGCTAAGTGAAACCAGTTAGATAAAGGCAAATAGTGTCACTTAACTTGAAGTTTGCAAAATTGAGCTCATAGGAAAAGAGATTAGATTTGTGGTGGCCAGGGCCGAGGAGTCGGGACATGGGTGATGGCGGTCAAAGGGCGGGAGCTCCCAGTTAAAAGATAAGTACCTTTCAGGGCCCTAATGCACAGAATGGAGGTGCAGTTAGCAGTGATGTGCTACAGACCCGAATGCCTCTGAGAGACCGTATCTCAAATGCCCTCACCACATACAGCCCGGAAGGTAATCACGTGAGATGAGGAATGTGTTGTCAGTCAATTTTGGTGCGTGCACCGAATCACCACACTGTGCATCTTAAACCGGCACAATGCGATATGTCAAATACATCACAGCAGTATGGGAAAAATCATTTCAGAAAGTGTGTTAGTTGAGGACTAGAGTGATCTTATTTTCTTTAAAAACGAAAGATTCCAGAAACACATGCTTCTGAAAAAAAGAAACAGAGGTAGTAACTAAAAGATCCCATTTTTCTTTATTTTGCAAAATCAGTATTCTTTAGGAGAGTACCCCAAGAAGACCAAGTCTTCCATCCGCTCACAAGTGGAAAAGAGCTTGGTCTCAGCCCAGTGATGTCTCAGCGCAGAGGCCCGGGCTGACAGCATCCTGGCTGATGGGTGAGTCCGGAGTCATCATCAAGCCGCATCAGAGTGTGTGTTGCCAGTCTACGGCCACAATCACATGCACCAGAAAGACTTATTTAGGAAACCTTAAAAAAACAAGTAGTCTGAAAACCTCCTTCCAAAGGATTTCTACCAAGAAACAAGATGAGCAATGCCTTTACCAGAAGGTAACATACACCATAGAATTTCTATGATTAAAACTCACGATGTTGAGGGAGGACTAGACAGTAAAACCACACGAGAGGATACACCGCCCCCACACACGCTGACACACATGTAGAAGTTTATTATGTAATAAACCGGGGCAATAGGAACTTTTCCCCTTTATTATATTATTTTTAGGTTAATTCATTTTCTTACATACTTGTTCACTTTTGTAGAGTTTGGTTTCTCCCCGCAGTGCCCTAGTTCTCCCACCGCTACATAATGAGTGACCCATCCCCATGTTCCCTTTTGTTCTTTCCTCCCCTGTGTTAGCCCTTCCCCTGCCCCCCCATCCCCTGCTGTGTGCCTTGGATCTATGGGAATAGGAACTTTAAGTGAATGGTGTTGGGACAACTAGATAGCCACTTGGGAAAAGATAAGATGCAGTTCAGACCTGATATTGTCACCAGGTCTCCAAGGTAAATTCAAAATAGAATGGAGTTCTAAAATTGGAAAATGAAATCAAATCAGTAAATTGAAATCAGTGAAAATGAAATCACTGAAATATTTAAAAAGGAAGTCTTTATAGGCTATTCCAACTTTTCTGTTAGTTTGAAGTTACAGCAAATTAAGTTACCCCCCAATCAAAAACTTTTCTATACACAAGCTACCCATTTAAAGAAGGCAAGTAAAGATGAGATCAAATTTATGAGGAAAATAATGATAAAGTATCTAGGAATAAACAAAATTGTAGAAGACTGCTGTGGCGAAGTCTAGAACATTATCCCAAAGGATTGGCAGGAAATCTGAATGGAGAAATATGCTCACAGAAGGACACATTCAGTAAGGAAAAGATAGACACTCTCCCAGAAAAAACCCCCCACAAAATTCTATGTACTTCCAATTCAAATCCCAGTGGAAATCTTCATGTACTAGACAGGTTAATTCCAAATTTCACACTCAGAATCAACAAAGTAATAAGCTTGAAAAAGAAGGAGGACTGGGGTGGACCTGTTTTCACATACAAAAACATTATAAAACTTCAGTCATTTTAAAAAAGCATGTTAGTGAAAACTGGTTGAATAGATCAAGAGAACAGAATTGAGTCCTGGATCAGAGCAAGTTCGTCGGAGATACGGTGCAGGAGGACGTGGGAAGATATCTCGGTTCCTAGTTTTTTGCAAAAAAAGATTCCGCATTTTGCAGCGGAGAACCAGCCGGAGAGAAATGACAAGGGCATAAACCGGAGGCTTTTTTTCTGGGGCAGCTGGGGAGAGAGAAGCGAAGATCTTCTGTGCCCTGTCAACTCACTGCTGTCTTTCTTAAGTCTGTCACGGCAGGACATACTTGGTCATCACTACACGGTGGTCTTGTCACACTACACGGTGGTCTTGTTGCACATGGCGCGCTCATTAGTTTCAGGGCAGGCAGCTGTTGCAAATCAGCAGATAAGGTGTGTGATCGGACAGCTGCCTGGGATGGCTTCCCAGAACAGACAAATCTCTAAAGCACAGCGTTATCAGAGAAGAATGCGAGGCCGTCTCGGACACCAGGCTGTTTCCGGGAGCGTGTGGGCGGCCTGCATTCAGCTGGCTCCAACCCAGGCCCGCTGGCCTTCCGGAAGGCCGGGCGGCTCTCGGGCACACGCCTGGCTGTTCAGGTCCGCACACTATCTCCTGGTCCCGGACAGTGTTTATATAATTCCGAAAAGCAAATTACTGACGGAGTTAAATGGAATGACATTATGCATGCTGACAGTCGAGGTCACAATGCTGTTTTAATGACACAGAAAGCATGACAGAAATTTGTCTGAAAATACCTTGTTTTACAAACAGAATTAGAAAAAGGTAAACTAAATGTAAGAGGACCAATATTTCCTCACAAAGGGTTAATATAGTGTCCGGGGTCCCTGTGGTGGTTACGATGAAAACTTGAGAGAAGAAGAAAAAAAAGAGTGAAAGATGGAGGGAAAGTGGAGTTGACACGCAGAACCCTTGGGGCTCAGGGAGACCGGGGATCGGTGTGCAGCTCTCCTTTCCATCCATCAGGGTGACAAGACTTCAAGTTGGATGTAAAGAGCGTTTTCCAGAGATCAGGGAACGAAGGCACCGCGGAGAGCAACCTGGAAGTCACTATGGGATAATAAAAAAATAGAGATTTGTTGCTTGACCCCTGACCCCAATTATGTCAGTATTTGCCTACGGAGAGCTTCACGCTTGTGGAGGCATGCACAGGACATTCAGGACAGTTTACAAGAGCAAAGAGAGAAGGCAAAAGAGGAGGAAGCGCGTAGAGAGGAGGAGCGGAGTGAACCGAGGGGCCAGGCACGACGTTAAAAGCGCAGCCCGCTCTTCATGTGGCACCGCACGGCGTTGCTGTGCTCACGTGAGGGACCAGGTGACTGAAGCGCCAGACGTGAAGCAGCCCCGGACGAGCATGGAGCGAGGTGCTGGAGCGAGGCCGCGAGCTGTCTGGCCCGAGAGGCAGGATCCGCGCCTTCCTCCAAGTATGGTTTTGCGACCCTGAGGATGAGGCTTCTGTCACGGCAGAGCTGAGCAAACCCTCACCCCAGCAGCGATGACAAACTTGGACAAAATGGTCCAACACCACCATGTGAAGAGTCTGAAAAGTGACCCGAAGCGTAAACAAACCCACATTCCTTCAGGAAAAGTATGAGCCTGGGGTACAACGTTTGAGGCCTGTTTCAGCTGTGGGTGCTCCGGCCCCTGGCCCCGTCAGGGTGGACTGCTGAGGAGAGCGCGGTGGCGTGGGCCCCCTTGGTGTGGCGTTAGCGCGCAGCCGTCCCACCCATGTCTGTGGAGACTGAGCACAACTGGGGCCCAGCGAGAGCCACAGAGTGGCCAGCCACCATCCTGGGGGCCCCAGAGGAGACAGCTGCGCTGGGCCATGGAAAGCCCCCTCCAGGCCCTGGGGTTCCGGGAGGCTGTGCCCGGTGCTGAGCTGCATGCACAGGCAGAGAACATGGAAGGGGCCCTGCCTACATCTGCGTCCCCAGAGCCCGCGAGGCCTTGTGCAGGCACAAAAACACACGAGGAGATGGGCGGGAAGAAAAGACCAGGGCAGACTTGTGAAATGGCTGCCCGGGCGTGCGTGCCCCACATGCACACACAGGCCTCCCGCGACGGGGGTCCAGGCACTGAAGCATAAGCGCTGACGGACTGGTGACTGGCCGCTCACCTCTCGGGGGTTTCTCAGTCTTGGCGCTGTGGGCCTTAGGGGCCGGATAGTTTCTTGTTTGGGGCCCTTGTCCTCTGCACCCCCAGCTCCATCCGCTCGGTGCCAGAAGCATCCGCCTCCCCTCTTGTGGCAACGAAAATGTCTCCAGATTTTGCCAGATGTCCCCGAGGGGCGAAATTGTCCCAAATTGAGACTCACCAGTCCACGCCAGCCCCATGTGGTGCTACAGTTGAAAATAAAACCCGAGGAGAAGGTCGGGTGGCAGCTCTCCACAGGGGAAGATGGCGCTGAGTCACGGACGTGCCAGGGAGGAAGCCAGCACGGGAGGGCATGGCAACCAGCCCCCGGGGAGCTGCAATCCGCCTTTGTGTTGTTACTCAAAACGTCCAAGTTCTCGACGCCAACGCAGACGCGCAGAAATAGAAAAGAGTGACCCACCGCAGAGCCCCCCCAAGAAGCTGCTCCATGGACTCCGACGGCCGCAGGCAGCTGCAGGGTACATCGCATCTGGGGAAGTGCCCGGGCTGGCCCGGAGAGAAGCAGCGTGGAGCCCTGGGCTCATGCCCATGTGCCAGCGCCACCCAGGGACCTGAGAACAGCTGTTCTGTTTTGAATGACGTTGTCACGTCTCACAGGAGCATCTGTGCCTTCAGAGCAGGTGAGCGTGTGACCGTCCACGCAGTGAAGCTAATGAAGTCTCCGCTTCAACACCTGCTAATATTGTGGGCCCGGCCGTTGCTTGACCTGGGAGCATGGGCTGGTGCGGCAAATGCCTGCGTTTTCCCAAGGAGAAGAGCTACTTCTTTCTGTGGGCTCCGTGACCTCCACTATTGAGAAGCCGCCCTCGGAGCGAAAACAGTGATTAAGTCCCGCAGCGCTCGCTGCGGTGGCTGGTCACACGGCGGTTACGCAGGGCCTGACAACTGCAGCCGAAGTGGCGAACAAGCAGTGGATGGTTTTTGCAAGATGAGACCGGTTTTTCCATTTTGAAAGTGTTGCAAAACACGAACAAAGCAAAGAAGTCCACGTGAGCGAGACTGAAGCCCACGTGAGCGAGACTGAAGCCCACATGAGCGAGACTGCGGCCCACGTGAGCGAGACTGCGGCCCACGTGAGCGAGACTGAAGCCCACGTGAGCGAGACTGCGGCCCACGTGAGCGAGACTGAAGCCCACGTGAGCGAGACTGCGGCCCACAGCGCCCGCCGGCCTCTGCAGACGGGATTGCTTGACCACGAGCCGATCCGCACAGACGCGCCTTTTCCGTCGTCGCCTTCACTCCCAGCGCTTCAGCGAGACCTGCTAACGCCGCCGCCGCCCTCTAGCCCAGGTCAGCCAGAGCAACCCTTGCAGAGAGGTTCAGCTTCCCCTTTGCCCGCCCGCAGCGACGTGGGCGCCACCCTTTCTCCCTTTCTCTTCGCCCCAATAAAACTGTCCTTTTAGAAACGAGCCTTAAGAAAAGACAAAGAAATTCAGCTTAAAACCCCTCCACAGCTCCCTAGTCCAGCCGGAAAAGGCCGGTCCGCGTACAGAGTGGCCTTGCCAACCTCTCCACCCACACATCTTCCCCAAGTGACCCTCACGTCGCTGCCAAGCGCAGCTCGGAGACCCGGGGCTGGGTGGCGCCAATGCAGGGCTCCCGGAAATAGGCGTTTGACGTTGGGCTCTTGAAGGGCCCCACACAAGACCCTCCCCTCAGCAGGCCCTGGAGCCAAGCTGTGGCGCCTCCGGAGGAATAGACTTCAGTGCTCCAATCGCCTCCTGACAGGTCTGTGTGCTCACAGCCTCTGTCCAGACGCTTGCACGCTGCAGGAGGAATGAACTAAAGTATGGAGGCCTGTGTGGCGTCCCCCTGACTGGAGCCCTGGGGCCTTCAGGGTCAAGTCCAGTTCCCATCTCATGCCATGCGATGCCTTCTGTTCCGTGGTACTGAGCCCCTCTCAGCCTCACTTTCCGCGGTTTATCTCCTTGTGCTTTACTGCTTGTGATTTCCCAGACCCGTGTTCATGCTATCTGTTCCCTCACCCTGGAAGCTCTGCTACTCGCTCCTTTGTTGATCTTCCCAGGCTTGTGGAAATAGTTGCTTTCTTTTCTTCTCTCATTATACTTTGTGCTACTGTCTTTCTCCTTAGTCCACTATGTTAAAGCTCCATTTTAAAGACTTTTCCCTGGTAATACAGCATGGTCCTCAACAGAACGACATCTCTCGTTTGTTTTTGTTTGTTTTCTTGAGACTAGGTCTCACTATTTATACCCATGGAACCGCAGGCTCATGTTGCCTGGGGTACCATGGATTCAAGCAATCCCCAGCCTCAGCTTCCCAGGTAGCTGGGATGACAGGCGTGTGCCACCACACCCAGCTATATTTTTTGGAACTAGGTCTCACTACGTGCCCCTGCGGGACTCGAACCACGATTCCTGGTCCCTACAGGAGCTTCCTAGGCTGCCACTTACAGGCATGCACCATCATGCCCAGCCTTCTCCTTGGTTTTTGTACTCTCACATTTAGTGTGGTTCCTAGAAATTAGCAGCATTCTGTGAATATTTGTGGGAATTAGGTCGAATTCTTTTCTTGCAGAAAAGAAAACTTTTCTTGCAGTTTTATAACCTCTTTTAATCTTTTCAGTTGTCTTTTAAACTCTCGCTTAAGTCATAAAAATATTGAATAGTCAAAGGTGGGGTTTGCAGAAGATCATCAAAAACTCTTCCTTTACCTATGGTTTATTTTCAGAACTCTGAATATGGTCGTTTAATTAATATCCAACTCATTAATATGGGTTTACAACTCTTTTCATAAAAATGTGATGAAAGATTTGTTTAAATATCGATGGCTTCTCATTTAACATTACAGCTGTTTATTTGCATAACTATCTCTAATAATGTCAGAAGTAAAAATCAAATTTGTGTGCAATGTCTTTGCTTATTGATAGCTGTAATTTTATAGTACTCACTTCAAATCTGCTCTAGAAGATAACCAGGAACTATTTAGTTCACTAGTCAGAAGATTGAAGACTCTTCCCTTCCCCCCCTTTGTGAGAAATGTCATATTTTACACAAACCCGGTCTTAAAGCATCTTTCCTAGATTCCTTTGATCACTTAATGATATCACCACAGCCATCTAGCATCACGGGGACACATGCACTTTGTCTTTTTGAGGACAGAATTAAACATTTTTTCCTTATAAATATATTTGTATAAACCTAAGGCAATTTTTGGCCGTATCCTTCCACATCCCACGCCTTTAAGTACATGTCACCTTTATATTCATTCTTTCCCCCCATCTTTTACGTATCATCCTTAAAAAATAAGAAAGTATGAACTCATTGGTAACTTATGCAGCCCCATGGTTTCCCTCATTTCTCCTTTAATAGAATAATTTGCTGTTTCATAGTCAAAATTATGTTTTTGAGAGCTTCCCAACTTTGAGAGTCTAAAGCTATCTTAATGTAAATTAAGGCCCAACAAGTATCAATCACAATAATGGGACCTTTTGGAGAGGAGCCATAGCTAGAAATTCTAGTCAGAGCAGGCAATTACATAATAGGTCGATCTGAATCTTCTCATGGTTATTACTAAGGAAGAAGCATTACCTCCTGAAAGGCTTAAAGCCAAGAGTCCATTTAGCTCCTGTCAATTTTTCCTTCCAAATGTCTCTCAGATTTGTCCTTCTCTTTCCATTTCTATAGATGCCTTCATCACCTCATACCTGGACTAGTGCCTGCAGTCCATCTCCATTCCAATCCATCTTCCATACTATTGCCAGATTAATCTTCTTAAAACATTTTCATCATGTCACTCTCCTGCCTGAGACCTAGATTGAATGTCACCTTCCCCTCGGAAGAGTTATGGCTGCCTGCGCGCCGGGTGTGCACGGTTCTTTTCGCATACCCTTAGTGCGCTTATGACATGGATAACACCACCAGCTTGATGGATTTCTTTCCCGTTTCTTGTGTGCTCTTCAAGGGCACCAGCGGCCCTGGGCAAGGTGTTCCAGGCCGGATGAATCTGGCCCACCTGTCTGGCTGTGTGGCCCAGCACCTCCTCCCACGCTGCCTCCTCTCATTCTTCCTGCTCACTCTCTGGTCTCAGATTACACACTAATTCATTGAATAAATTAGTTACACATTCATTTATCAAAATTTGTTGTGCCAGGCAACATTTTACACGCTTGGAATGTCTCAGTGAATAAAAGACAAAAATTCCTGCTTCCTGGGAAGTTTCTCTTTAGAGGAGGAGGTAGACGGTTGAAGATAGGCATAATCTATAAGTAAGTTATGTAGATTAGAATGTGATAAGAACCGTGGTTGGGAAAAACCCCAGCAAGACAAGGAGGAAGCAGGTTAAACACGCTGGTCAGTGCGGCTTCACTGGGAAAGAGGACGCCGAGTAAAGAGTTAGTCATGAAGTTGTTTAGGGTGAAGTGGGTCAGTGCAAAAGCTCTAAGCTGCAATTCTCCCTGCTGTGGGCAAAAGGCCTAAACCCAGCATGGCAGGGCTGAGTAATCTTAGACTCATGATAATGACTTCGGAAAGGTGGCGGATGGGCGGGGCCCAGGACGGACTGTTGGAAGCGAACACAGGAACTTTTTTTTTTTTTTTTGCTTATTATTAGGGTCGCTGTGTGGAGATTAAACTGCCGAGGGGCCAAGGAAAGCAGGAGGGACAGCAGTCGGCAGGCAGCTGCGGTGATCCAGGTGAGAAGTGATGATGGCTGAAGTTGCCCTGGGAGCAGTGGCGGTGCAGAAAGGTGGCCAGACTCGGTGAGGACTTGCTGATGGGCTACATGTAAGGTACGAAGAACGGGAAAAGTGATGGCGCAAAGTATTGGGATGGAACCATGGGAAGGATGGAATTGTCATCATCTGGGACAGTGAAGGGAGCTGGAGCAGGTCTGGAGGAGATCAGGAATTCACGTTCAGGTCTGTCAACTGTGAGCCATGTTAGGTTTCTTTGTGTAAGCAGCAGGCCAGCGGCTGGATATATGGGCTTTGGGTTCAGGGAAGAGTCTGAGCCTGTGATGGCTATTTGAGAGCTGTCTAGAGTTGGTATCTGAGGTCAGGAAATTGGTTGAGACCACCCAGGGCATCAGGATAGACAGAGACGAGGGAAGGATCAATATCCTTCTATTTTCTCATGGGTCCTTATTTCATTCATGAATATTCTTGTGCAACTTCTAAGTATATATTTATTCATTTTTATTTTCTTGATTATTTGACTTTGTTGCCTTATCACTATAGTGGCCATAGCTAGGGGGGATATCTAAATATTATTTCAATTAAAAGTAGGTAAGTTAAAAGAAAAAACTTCAAGGGGAGCAGGGAGGGCCTACGCCACCATCAGCACCCAGTATAATAACTGGTACGGTGATCTATTGGCCTCAAGACTTACATCAGGGTCTGAAATGAAATGCTGACAGGGGCTAGGAAAATCACATAAATAAGTATAAGGGACAACCGGCGTTCTGGAGAGAGGGGTGAACTGAGGAATACTTGACCTGTCAACAAATCCACATGGGCCTGGTGTTGCCAAATCTCCAGAACTTTAGAAAAGAACCAGAAATGCAGATCATGTATGAAATCTCCCAACTTGTCATCGTAGCAGCCGTATTAGTCTGGGTCTTCTGAAAAGGACAAACAAATGCGCAAGAGGTTCGTGTGTGATGGAAAATGGGGAGTAAGAAAAAAGGGGGAGTGGGGTGGCAGTGACCAGAAAGAGTCGCACCGCACGTAGCTCAGTGAGGTCTCAGTGAAGTTGTTGGGAGTCCTCAAGCCGTTAGAGGAACTTGGGTCTCCAAGGAAGAGGTTTTTTGCATTAGGATCTCTGCTCAGTCGGTAACTGGGAGGAAGTAGTTCAGGGGACGCAGTTGAGCCTTTGTTCGGTTACATTCCCTTTAGTTGCATATTTGAGAAGCACTGGGACGTGGGCACCACAACTAAGTTCATCACGGTTTTGGCCTGATCACTATAGGCCCCAGATACATCCGAAGGTTGCAGTCACTCAAAATGTAGACCATTTTCATTCTCTGCCCTACTTGCTAACATATACTGTGCCATTAGCTGCTTAATTATACATAGGTTCAGAGGCAGACCAAAATGGATCACAAATAGCATGTTGGTAGCAGGGCTTAAGACACCATAGTAGAACATGAAAAACATTAGCTGAGGTTAAAGAGGTGGCAGGTTAGAGAGGTGGTTCCACAGTCTAGAGAAGCGAACATTTCAATCCAAAAGGAAAATGTGTGAGCAAATGTATTGCTTAAAGCAAAACATCTATGAACATTACAAGAGAATAATCAATGCAGCTGAAAGGCAGAAATAACTGATAATCATTGAGTAATCTTTTTTAACATGAAAGAGAGTGAGTTCTTTTATAGATACGTAATTTAGGATCAAGCTTATGCTGCAAAGGAAGCAGGGGTTTAAAGAACGGGGCTCTGAAAATCAATAACAACTGTGGACCTTGGTGAGAGAACATGTCAAGCAGGACACGGCCAGTTTCGTGAGTGCGGCTACCATATTGAACATGGCTCGTGGTTCTGGAAGGTAGCGAGTGGAGGTAAAGTTTATGTCAAACAAGGGTGACCTAGGGTCAAGTGTAGGTACAAATGCCCTTTGTGTTTTCCCAGTATGTCCTTGATTACAGTTCAAGGAGCTCACATTTCTGCGTGCCATGGAACATAATTTAAATGCAGTGCCATGAGAGATCTTAAATGGACTGCTTGTAGAGGCCACAGGGGCACACTGGGATGACATCATGGTACCATATGGTGTATATAGTAGAGAACTTGGACATGGACTTGGCCATTCAGGATTTACAACTGGAAATGTAGATATAGTTCCTCCAGCCCATGGTCTCTCTCTCTCTGTGTCTCTGTCTCTGTCTCTCTCTCTCTCTCTCTCACGCACACACACACACACACACACACACACACACTACCCTTCCCCCCCCCCTCCCTGCCCAGGTGTTAAGTCAGGATCTCCTGAATCTTTGCCAGGTGTTGCTGAGCACAGGTATTGGGCTCTTGTTGCTTCTGGGTGAAGCCAGTGACCTGTACTGACTCTTGGAGGGGGTGCCCTTCCAGTTTAGAGAGGGTGACTTTATAGCCAGAACCATTTACCTGTACTTTGGAAGTTGCTTTTGGCGACGGAGGCCTTGGGGTGAAAGCACGTGCCAGGCGCTCCAGCACCCGTGTGGCGCCATCTCATCTCTATGGCTTTGCTGGAGCGACTTCTTTCAGATAGCGGTCGCCATCTATCTCACCCTCCAGAGAGATGGCTGTTGTGGGACAAGGTGTGGTATAAATATAGAGCCCCCTTCAAGTGTTTGCTCCTTTGCAACCCCAGGGACCATTTGGAAGTCTGGACAGCTGTAATGAGTTGCTAGAAGAAATATTACAAGCAAAGCAGGAGGAGTGTTCCCGTTAATGCTTTTAAAGCAGAAGCTGGTTTCCAGGGACAGCGAGGGCCGCAGCGTGACTTCAAGGCAGCTACGCTCTTGAGCTTCGTTAGCTGGCCGGCCACTCAGCGGCAAGGTGGAGAGCGGCAGCTTCTTTGTTTCGGGGCTGCCCTTACCAGTTGCTGTCTACCGCGCACCACTCCAAGGATGGCCGTCTGTGGAGGATTTCCATTTGTGTTGAAGGAGGTTTGTGAGCACCACTAAAGCCAGCAGAGAGACCATCAAAGACAGGCCAGGGATGACCACTAATGTGACAAGATAAGATTGTGGTCAGGGGAAATTGAGGGCTGCGATGAGTGTTCAATGTAAAGAATGAGGCCGGCGTGCAACAGGAGAAACAGATAGCAAGGATGGTTTCCAGGAGAGTCAAGTGGGAGATGCGCCAGCGTAGGCCGGGTGAATGGCTCGTGGGTTCCCTGTGAATGACCACTTCCACGCCAGGACTGTCTTTTTATGGTTTGAGTGACGTAGTAAAGGAGTGGGCACATGCGATTAAAGGAGGCAAACAGTTCAGGTTTGGGTGGTGGGGCTGTCTCGACAGTCCTGACCGTGGCATTCCTCTTAATACTCCACCTTGAAATGTTTTCTTAACTCTGTAAGTCCATTCTTAAAAGGCCGTTTCAAACCCTGTTCATTCAAAGAAGCCTCACACATCTGGATTGGATGACACAGATTTCTGTCTTTTATATGGTTAAAAGCGCATACTGTTTAAACCAAACATGCTGGCATTGTTTTGACTTGAATCATCTTCCCACTTGATTCAAATATGTAGGCTTTGAATTTCTAGCTAGGCTGTAAATTTCATGAGGTCACAGAATAAATTTCTTTGTAACCCCCACAATGCCAAAAATCATTCTGAAGGCTTTGAGCCAAAAACTAAGCCATTATGATTCCTGAATAACTGGCAGTTACATCTGAGCAGAATGACTGCATTAGGAATTGGAATAACGACAATTTTGCTTCTACTTTTTCTGCAGCATAAGAATCATGCTATGAACTTGACCCCCAAATATCTACATTTTAGCTCAGATTACAAAACAAAGCAAAATAAAATATCCAAGTGGGAAAAAATTAATAACTCAAAATAAATGCCTAAAATAAATACAGGCAAGACCTTGGAATGGCCAAGTGAAGAGTTCAGCAAAGCTACTCCCCACCAAAACAAAGATAAAATGGAAAAAGTTATCAAAAATTAAAACATTTCATGACTTGAAATTGATAAAAATCTTACAAGACATTGAGAAATAATAATTCAAGAAAAATTACTGAGCCTTGAGTAAGAATGGCAGGAAAATTCCCCATTTGAACCTGGAGTTATTCCCATTCCCCACCACCCTGCACCATGGTAGTTCTAACAGGACAGCCGAGCCCCTAAAGACAAATGGCCCATGATGGCAGTTGTGGGCCAGGACTTGGAGCAAAGCATGATAAAACCCATGTCTGGTAACATCACAGAAAAAAACAAAACAAAACATGATCTCAGTGGCAGATAAGCAAGGAAAGTCAACATAATACTAGCCAATGTCTCAATGCTGGCGGCAGAGAGCTACAGACAGGAGACCCCCCCAAAGGACTTAACAGGAATACCTAAGAAATGAGATGGCCGAAGTGGGCCTTGAAAGATTCTCACGTACACACGGGAGCTGGCAGACTACACGCATGGGCAAGGCTGCACAACCACTTAGGAGAGGTCAAGGGGGCCCCAAACATGCATCTGCCCCTGGAAAAATGTGAGGCTTGTTCACATAGGAAGTAAGAGCTGGGCCAGACTTGTAAACAGCCCAAGCTTTCGATTTTGCTTCCCATCACTCATGCGGGTACAGTGGCAAAAGCAGGAGACTTACTAGTTCAAGCTTTTAGTCAGTTGACCAGTTGTTAGCTGACTGGTAAACCACGGTGGGACAGAAGTGATATCATCCAAATGTCCAGTTTTCATTAAAAATGAGATATGCAAAAATATTGGTGTGTGAGGTTTATACAGAGGTAATAAAAAGGTAAGACAAAATATCTGTGATAGGCTTAAATGCTGCATAGAGTGGACAAGCATGAAAATATGCTCAATGTTAACAAATTCAAGCCAAGTGTGAGGGTAATGATTTACCACCTAGAGAATATAAAGAGACAGAAATTATGAAAAGAATTGAGTGGGAACTTTGGACTTGAAAAGTACAAAAATTGAAAATAAAGATTCACTGTGGTGGAACATCATCAAGATGGTGGTAGAGGGGGTTCCTTGCTTTGCCTCCAAGAGGAACAGCTAACACGTACAGAGATAGGGCACCACTGAGAGAATCGCACAGCGTTGGGTGAGCCTGAGGTACCCCTTGGAAATGAGCACACACTGTGCTAGAGGGAATGCGAGGAATTCACGCCTCATTGGACACAAGGCGTGTGGAGAGAAACGTGTGGAGGGGGCAGTCTGGGATTAGGGACACACGCAGCAGAGCTACCGGCCCTTCCTGGGGCTTTGGGGAGGGGAGAGTGAAGATGGTGCGTGGCACTTGCCTTAGCCTGAGTGACGAGTACAGCTGAGAATGGACAATAGATAAGCAGAACGCGCTATCCCTCACACTCCGCAGGGCACCTTTGCTGTCATCATGAATCGCACTGGCGGTGGGCTGACTACAGACTCTGAAATCCCGGAGAGGAGGGATAGCAGTGGTTCTACAAAACACTCCAGCCCCAAACACATTTTTTTTCAAGTGCACATGGGAGTTTTTTCAAGAATAGACCATATGGTGGGGTCCAAGTCATAGTTAGTAAGACTCTAAGGATCAGAATTATACCTAGTCGTTTCTCTGACCACAATGTCACAAAGTTAGAAATGAACCAGAAGAAAAAACCAGGATAAGCTGTGAATACTTGGAGACTTCATGTTTTTCTACTTCTTTGAAGAATGTCATTGGAATTTTGATAGGGGTCGTATCGAAAGTGTATATTGCTTTGGGTACAATGGCCATTTTAACAATATTCATTCATCCAGTTCATGATCAGGGAATACTTTGCATTTCTTTGTCTTCTATTTCTTTTAACACTGTCTTATTGTTTGCAATGTACAGGTTCTCCACCTCTTTTGCTTATTCCCAGGTATTCTTTTTGTTGTAACTGGAAATGGAATTACCTTAGTTCTTCTCTTCTTGCTTGTTGTTTGCATGTAGGAATGCAACTGACTCTTGTATATTGAGGCTGTAACCTGAAATCTGTTGAAGTAATCTATTATTCTGATTAGTTTTTGAGCAGAGTCTTTAGTCTTTCCTACTATCATGTCATCTGCAAGTAATGGTAGCTTTATTTCTTCTTTTCTTACTTGGATTCCTTTTATATTTATCTCTTGCTCTAACTAAGATTTCCAATACTATGTTGAATAATAGTGGTAGAGAATGGATGTCCTTGTACTAGATCTTAGTGGAAAAGTGTTCAGTTTTTTAGCATTTAGAATGATATCTGAGCTGCGAGATTGTCATAAAAGGCCTTTATAATGTTGAGGTATGTTACGGTTTTTTTGGGGGGGTCTTTACATAAATGTATGTTGTATTTTGTGAAATGCCTTCTACACATCTATTAATATTGTTGGAGGGTAACTGCCATTAACATAGCTGATGCTATGCATTGATAATAGCTAAGAAGAAGGAGCTACTTTCCTATTGCTTTAGAATTATAAGTTTCAAGATCAGAATTCATAGTTTTCTTTCAGAAGGAAAGAAGGGGAGGAGGAAGGAAAACATGGGTTTTATGATGTGAGATAATTGACAGAACTACCTCCAAAAAAGGGGAGGGGGAACAAGGAAAGATAGAGAAAGGGCTAATAGGAAAAAAAGGCTAATAGAAAAAAAGGGCTAAGAGAAAGAAAGGATTCAGCCATTTTGGAGGAGGATGTGAGCCCAGCTGTGGCTCCAACCTGGTGAACTCATGGCCTCAGCACGCATAAGCTGATGATGTGTGCTGAAGGAGTCTAAAGAGTTAGGAGATTTGAACTTTGTGTTGGAGCTGGCTTTATCTGGTTTGCTTTTGGAGAGGCCATGAGCAAGGCCTGAGAAGATGGGCTTTATGTTGGTTCCTATATCTTGGAGCTTTTCTATGGCCTAAAGTTGATAGGCTGCTGAAGGAAAAGAACACCATGTCTTTTACTATCAGTTGGGATGGTTCATCAGGTAAATGCTAATGGAGCATAAGCAAGGAATAAATTATTCCCATTTTAAATGAACTCTTCCTAGGAACAAAGAGCAAACATTTCCAAATTAATTTTAAGTCAAATATAACCTTCCTATCAGAAAAGCAATGACATGGCAATATCAGGTAGGGACATACTTTTTTTTTTTCCAAAACAAAAAGAGACTATATTAGCAAAATGAAGCAGGGCGGTTTGGTGGATGTATAACTATTTTTTGACGCGTAGAACACAGACTAAGCACACAGCTGGAGAGGTAGGTAGTGGAAGTGCATGATGAGACCATGTGATTTCTTACTGAATTCTTGTCTACTGAAGTTGTAGCAAGCACTCCAGCGACATGGGCGAGTAAGTTGAAAGAGGCAAATTTATATAAAGACACAGACGAGAAATGAAGGAGATAAAAATGTGGGCGTCCCCGGAAAGCCTCCAGGGAGAGGGAAAGTGCCCCCTCGGCTTCCCCACGCATCTGTTTTCATAAGCTGCCTATAATGAATCTCCTAAGACCCCAGCAGTGTTTGTCATCGGCTGACGTCACAGAGAGGCGAGACCGGCTTTGTTCAAGTTTTGCTCTGGAACGTGTTGTCATGCTAACATCCCGTCGGTGCCCTGAGTCCTCGGCCCCCGGTGCTGGTCCCCGGCATCTTCCCGTGTGGCCATCGTCTTTGCAATTTTATTTCTGGCCGCCTTCTTCAACCTTCCACTGGTCCCACTGGCCCTTCTGGAGGTTTGTTTACCCACCGAGCCCGGCCCTCGTGGGTAGCTGCGCCTGCGTCTCAGTGGGGCCCAAGAAATGGCGTCTTGCTGCAGGGTCAACTGGGGTCTCTGCCTGCGTGGGGGGAGCACGGTGCCTGAGGGGCTGCTGGGGCCAGGTGGGCCGTTCCCACGCCCCAGCCGGCAGGGGGCAGCAGCAGACCCTGGGCCACCGTGATGCGAGCCAGGGAAGCGGCCCAGAAACGGCCATGAGGCCTCCGCATGCCCACAGTGGCTCCAGCGGAGGGGAGGGGGGGGGCAGCTGCCCCTCATGCCGCTGAGGAAGCCCCTTCATCGGGGGAAGCGCCCGCGCCCGACACTTGTGAAGCCGTACATGCGCTGACCGCGAATGGCCGCCATCATTGGCCTTGAGGACTTTTCCAGGAGCAGTGACGCCACAGGCTCGGCCTGTGTTTTCAGTCCTGGCGCATTAAGCCAAGTCCCCGCGCCGGTGGTTTAGAGCACGCCGTGTGGCGTACAGGGCGGGGGCACAGCGCCTCAAATGGATGTCACTGCCCGCCACCCACCCAGGGACCTTCACCACGGGCGCGGGAGCCCCGCCCACCTTGCTCCCAACAGGCCCTGCCCTCCAGGTAGCCTCCGTTTTGTGCTTCTGACCCTAGAGCTTGTTCTAGTTTCGTCAGTTCTTTTGTTGGGTTTCTTCAGCCTCCGTAGACGTGGGTCACGACCGCAGTATTTGTCTTCCTGTTGATTTCCTTCACTCAGCACTGCCCAGTTCCACCCACGTTGCTGCGCTCACCGCAGCCTTTGTCCACCTGAGCCGTGCCCCGCGCTGTGACACGCGCGTCTCAATCCGCTCCTGTGGCCAGCCCTGGGCTGCTGTGCGCAGGCGCGTGTTCCTTTGCTTCGGTGTGTTGAGCGGCTTAATCCCTCTGCGTGGAGTTGGTGGAGCGCATGGTAGATCTGTGTCTAGTGGTGGTTTTTGTTTGTTTGTTTGTTTGTTTTTCCAACACGGGCCTTTCTCACAGGGGCGGGGTAGCGTCTCATTATGTTTTCCATTTGCATCTCCCTGATAGGAAGTGATGAGCATCTTTTCACGTGCCTTTCGGTGTCTTCTTTGGAGAAGTGCCTATTTAGCGCTTCTGCCCATTTTTTGGATTGGTGTCTTTATTTTCTTTTTTGTTGAATTGTATGAGCTTGTCGTAGCTCTTGGAGGTTAGCTCCTTGTAGAGGTGTGTTGTGGAATTATTTTCTCCCTTTTTGTTTTTAATGGTAGTTTCGTTCTCTGCACAGAGACGTTTGGCTTGATTTAATCCCTTTGTCTATTTCCTTTTGTTTTTCTTGCCGTTGGAGTTGAATTCCCAAAGACATCCCTGAAGCCAACGTCACCCAGTGTTTTGTTTCTGTTTCCTTCCATGTCTTTTATGATTTTTCATTTTGCATCCAAATCCCTGATCATTCTCAGTTCGTTTTGTGTGTGGTGTGAGATCATGGTCTACTTTCACTTTGCCGAATTCATGTGCCTGTCTACTTTTCCCAGCAGCATTGACTGAAGCAACGTTTCCATCTCCATTGTATGCGCCTCGTTCCTTTGTTGTAGATGAACTATCCCCAGGAATATGCGTTTATTTCTGGGCTTTCAATTCTGTCCCATTGGTCTCCATGTGTATTTTTATTCCAATACCATACATTAAAAAAACCCTACTATAACTTTGTATAGTTACAAATCTGAAAGCACGATACTCTACGCATCTTCTTTTTATTGGTCAAGATTGCTTTGGACATTCAGGGTCTTTTATTATCCCATATAAACTCCAGTAATGTTTGTTTTGTTTCTTTCATAAGTTCCATTCAGTCTTCTACAAGCATTGCATTGAATGTACATATTGCTTTGGCTAAGATGGCCATTTTAACAGAGCAAGGAATATCTTTACATTTCTTTGTCTTTTTTAAAAAAATTAGTGTTTTCTAGTTTTTGTAAAATCAGTCTTTCAACTTCTTTGTTAGGTTTATTCCTATGTATTTAATACCTTTTGATGCTACTGTAAATGAGATCATTTTCATGATTTCTTTTCTTCTAGTTCATTATTTGGATATAGGAGTACAACAGACTTCTTCTGTATGTCCTTATTGTTTGTAATAGGTTTTTAGTTGAACCTTTAGGACTCCCTATGTAAATTATCATGTCACCTGCAAAATAGTGATAGTTTGACTTTGATTTAGAGGGAAGGCTTTCAGTTTCTCACCATTGAGTATGATGCATTGAGTATGGGTTTGGCAACTGTGGGCTTTGTGGACATAAATGCATTCACAATATTGTTATGTTCCCTTGTATTTTTAATATATCTGTAGTAAGCTCTCTTTTCTACTACTTTTTTTTTTACAGTTTTCTCCCTTTTTCTTAGTAAGTCTAACTGCTTTTCTCTGTTTTATTTTCTCAAAGAACTAGCTGTTGGTTTCATAGATTTTTTTGAACTCTTTGATTTATATTTCATTTATTCCTACTTTAATTTTTATGATTTCCTTCTTTTTTGGGGGGGGTTCATTGTTCTATTTCTACTTAAAGTGTAAGGTTAGATTACTTGAGATCTTTCTTGTTTCTTGATGTGGGCCTAACTGCTATATATATCCCTCTGAAAGTACTGCTTTTGGTGCATACCATAGGTTCTGGTACATTTATTTTCATTTTCAATTATCTCTAGCTAGTTTTTTTTTTATTTCTTCTTTGATTTCCTCATTAACCAGGTCATCACTCAGTAGTATATAGATCAGTCTCTGTATATTAAAGGTTTTTCTGGATTTCTTCTGGTGGTTGATTTCTAGTGTAATGCCCTAGTGATCAGAGAACGGATATGATTTCAAGCTTCATGAATTTACAGATACCTTTTTTGTGGCTCAACATGTAGTCTGCCCTAGAGAATGTACCATGTGCATTTGAAAAGAATGTGTATTCAGCTTTTTGGGATGTGTTGTCCTATGACTATCTAGAAGGCTCATCTGCTCTAATTTCTCATTAAATGATATTGTTTCCTTGTTTATTTTCTGTCTGGTTGATCTACCGATGACAGTGGGGTGTTGAAGTTGCCTAATATTTTTGTGTTGCTGTCAATATCTAGTTTTAGGTTTATTAATAGTTGTCTTATATGTTTTGGTAATCCTTCATTTTGTGCATATTATATTGCTGAATGTTATGTTTTCCTGGTATATTATATTGATCATTAATCATTTCATAATATTCATTATTGTATCTTGTCACCATTTTCAACTGGAAGTTGATTTTATCTGCTGTAACTACGACTATTGGGGAAAGGGGGAGTTCACTTGCCTATAGGATTGTCTCTATCCATTTACCTTGTGCTTATGTTTGTGCTTGGAACTCATATGGGTTTTCTGGAGACAAAAGAATGTTGGGTTTTGTTTTCTGGTCCAACCAGTCACCCTTTGCCTTTTGACTGGTGAGCTCTGTCCATTTACATTTAAAGTGATTACTGATAGATGGATATTTGCTACGCTGGATATTTTGTCTTTAGTTTTTCAGTTCTACCTATTTACTTATTTGATTTTTTGATAGCTTTTTTTGTAGATTTGGCAAGTTCTCAGTTATTTTTTTTCTTTGAACAAGTGTTCAGCTTTCTTTCCCTCTTCACCTTCTGGGGTAATAATTGCTCATGTTACCTTCTTGGTGGAGTCATACTTCGTTTCCCACTGAAATTGTTCTTGATTTTTTTCTTAGAGCTTACTAATCCATTCTTCCATTTGGTCCACTGTTTTCTGTAGCATTTTTTGTCTCGTTTACTGAGTTCTTCAAATACTGACTCTCTCTCGTAGGTTATCTTTGGCAGTTTCAGTAACTTTGGTAAACTATTCCTTCTGCTCATTAATTTTATATTTGAGTTTACTGAATTATCCTTCTGCATTTTCTTGTATGGCTTTGAATTTCTCCATGACAGCTATTTTGAATTGTCTGTTCATTAGAACACAAGCCCCATGATTTTAAGTCTGGTTTCTGGAGAATTTTCATTCTCTCATTGTGATGCCATGTTATCCCAAATTCTGTATTTCTTTACAGAATTTTTCTGTACATGAAATATGGAATATTCCTCTCTGTGTACATTTGGTACATCTGACATCTTTTAAAATTTATTGTCATTTTTTGTTTAAGTTCTAAATGAACAGCTTAGTAATTAGCCGTCTTTCCTTCTTCCAGTAGGTGGCGCTATGACTTTAGTTTTTAATTGCTACTTGGCTGCTATTGCTACTGCTGCATCACATTTGCATCCTGAAAACTGTGGTCAAGACATGGGCTTGTGTTCTGCAGACAACAATAGCCATCACCGTGGGAAGTCAGGGCGAGGCCCAGTTCACTTGCTTAGCAGCACTGCTTTCCCTTCTCCTTGTGGTCTCTTGGCCTCTCAGTTACTAGTGCTGGTACCATGTGGCAGAAGGGGCAACTTTGTGAGTTGTAGTCACACTTTCTGTTACTCTCCTTGCTGGGTGTCCAGTCTATGTGACGTGTCTCATCTTAACAGCCTTGAGATTCACTTGGGCTAATGGTGTGGCCTTTGACCCACATCTGTCCTTCCCTCCCTGGGGCCTTGTAGCAGAGTGTGTTCCCATTTAGCTACTCCTGGATGCACAGCCTCTGCAAGATCTGCTCCCCTGACATAGTCACATAGACACATGAATGTAGTGGGCACCCTGGCATGGTGAGCAGAGGCAGCTTAGTAGGTCAATGGTTGATCTGACAGTTATAGGTTAAAGGGGAGAAGTGGAGAGTGTGGCTTATAGTGCCATAATGATGGCATTCATGTCTAGACTTTTAAAAATTTAACCTCCTCGCTGTTCTCTGAGCTTCTGGACTCTGTGGTTTGGTGTTTTTGAAAATCTGTGGCCGTTGTCACCTCAAGTATTTTCTTTCAGCTGCTGCTTCTTTCTAACCAATTAAGATATGTGACCCATGTTAAAGTTGCCTCATGTTTAGAAATAGTCAAGGGATTTCTAAAAGTCTTTTTCTCTCTGCATTTTGGTTTGGGAGGTTTCTTTTTGGCCTACCTTTAACCTTCATTGATTGTTCCCTTGGCTCTATCAGCTAGCCCACCAAAGACCTGCTTTATTTTTGTTTCAGTGTTCTTGACATCCCATATTTCTTGTTAATATGTTTATATCCATCTTTCTGTTTCTATTACATACCTGTTCTTGGATTTTTGTCTACATTTTCCATCGGAACCCAACATGCTAATCATGTCTGTTAATTCTATCTGGAGACTATCATTTTTCTCACCTTTTAGCCTGCTCTGTAATTCTTTTGTTGAAATCCAGTCATGATGTATTGGGTCACAGTACTGAGTTAAATACATCTTTAGTGCGAGGTTTTGTTTAAGTCTGACTAGAAGCTGGACTGTGCTTAATATTTACTGTGGCTGTCGGTGTCAGAGTCTTCAAACGCCTCCCATGGGCTTGCCATTTGTCTCTCCTGTTGTCTTTGGTAGCCCCTATGAACTGCTCATCAGGCAGAGCCTGCATTTTGTACATCTGTCATCTATAATCCATTCAGTATACTACTGGCGTGGTGTTAAAGAGTAATTTCATTACTCTTGCAATGAAATAGCGTTTTTAGGGGGTCTGTACCTCTGGACTGTGTCCTTAACAATACTTGCTACTTTTCCCTCTCTAGGTGAGACAGTAAGGCTTGAGAAGGTTAGAGCCAGAGGAACACTGTTTTCCCTGCTGGGATAAGACTCTGAGAAAGGCTTTCACCTGGGCAGCAGGTCTTTGTTACAAGACATGTGCTTAGTCTGGAGAACACTCTTGCTATGGACAATGCAATGTTTATTTTCCCCACTACTGCCAGAATCATGTGGGAATTGTTTTTGACTTTTTAACTTAAGAATGTGGTAGCATTCATGGAGATAAAAACCCATGAAGGTGTGGATTCCTATCTTATGACTGTGATCTCTAGGACTTCACCCTCTCAAGACAGTTCACACTCAGCCTTCAGCATTTCATCAGAATTGCCATTTAAGTAACTGGTGTTTCTGCTTCAGGCAAATAGCTCTTTCCTAGGCCTCTCTGGATTGTCTGATCCCCTCAGATTTGGAGCTGGGAGCTTTCTGTGCAGCATCAGATGTCTGATAAGTGCCAGAAAAGGGACTAAAGGGACTGCTTCTCAATTTGGTCAGCTTTCTTATGCTATAAGGATGGTAGTGATAATGTCCACAGTGTTTACATGTCACGGCTGAAGCCAAAAGTTTGATGAGCTTTTAAAACTCTGCCCTTGAAGGTTATCTGGCCGATTCTTACCTTTTGGGCTGGTATAACAGTCATCAGTGACTTTCTTCAATCAAATCAGCTTGGAAGTCCTGGGCATGAGTGTTAAGCTCACAGGTAATTAGAAATAAAGCCCTGGGCTCTTACAAGGTATAAAATTGGGGAGAAGCACACCTCAAAGATCTGCACATTTTATGAAAGTTTAGCAGAAAAACAAACGAACAAAGAAAAAAACCCCACCAACAGAACTGTGACACAGCAAAGAAAGTATGTGTTGGCTTAGTCTACGGGTGGGTCTTAATTAGGAGATGAGTTAAAATGCCTGTAAAGAGACATCAAAAGAGGAAGTGGTGTTTGTAATCTGGGTTACGGAACCTGAAGCAATGCAACACAGGGAGCTCTGTGGTCCTGCCTAGGTCCCCAAGGAATCTCTGGGAAGAACTCATCACTGCAGCCCTTCCACCAAGGTGCTAGTCACCCATGAGCACCAGATTTCTGAGTACATATGCAAAGGCTATTGACATATATATCTGTGGTCTGTGGGGATATACATGTCTGTGTGACATACACAAACGTAGTCTTAGAGTCCCTCCAGAAGTTTTCCAGAAGAAATTGACTAGAAAAAGAAACTGACTGGAAAAGATGTGATGCTGAGAAACTACTTGCTATGAATAAATTGGCTAAACAGAAAGATCTAAAACAAATATTTTATAACTAAGTCACCTTCAAGTATAAATACTTGAATATGATCAACATGCAAGAACTCAGAAAATATTTTCCCATGATGCTTCACAAATAGATTTAATCTTAAATAGCTTTAGATGATTAGGAACCATAGGAGAAGTTTGGCCTCTGTTTGATAGTGGAGAGTAACTATATTTACCTGTAAAGCTAAGAATGAGTGATGGAGATGGAATGACAAAATAGAAGCAAAGACCATTATATTTTCTGAAATATAATACCAATAGCAATGAATGTTAGCAGCAGGATAACCTCCTAAATACTAAAGCGTTAGAACACATATTTTAAACTAGAGGCTGGGTTAGAAATAGAGAAGAGGGAGAACTAGGTTACTAGCAAGTTTCATTGTGATTCATGAAGGGCGTCAGTAGACAGTATCTTTAAGAGGGGGAGAAACGTATTTTATATAGATATTAGTATAAAAATAATGACTTGTTAAGCGTGTGCTAGACTAACAGCATCCACATTGCTTAAAAGTTGTTAGAAATACACATTCTTATGTGCTGTCCCAGACCTGTTGAGTTAGAAATGCAAGGCTGTATGACTTGGAAGTCTGTCTTTTCACAGTCCTCCCGGCATCTCTGATATGTGCAGAAGTTTGGAAACAATCATAGTGATATTGTTAAAACAAAGATGAAACCTTTCTAACAGCCAAAAAAAAAAAAAAAAAAAAACAAACCCAACCCAACCCAACCCTCCCCAAAGTAAAGACCAGTGTATGTGAATCACAGAATGAAACATTTTACATGTATAAAGACACTTATACACACATATGCAAAAATTCAAACCCTCTCCTTCCAAAGGTATTATTTGCAATAGGAACAAAAATTACAAGGTATATTAGAGCAAACATTATGATAAATATGGCAATTTTGGGGATAAGCTAATAAAACTTTAAAATATTTTAAAGACCTAAATGAATCAAAATTACACTGCATTCTGGAGGGGAAGATTCATTATCAGAAACATGGCTATTATCTGTAACTTATTCGTTATATTAGAAGAAAATATAATCCAGGCAGCTTATTCTTTACAGAACTTTTGTTACAGAAAGTTCTTACACAACATTTAGAATATGCAGATTTTGGCATTCATGAAACAAAAATTCATATTATAATTCACACTGGAGAGATAATAATAGCCATGAAAGTTTTGATGAATTAGTATGAAGAATATACATTTCTGGATGGCAAACTTTACTGCAAAGTCACACTAATCAAACCAGTGTAGTATTATATTAGGGCATGGACAAATAAATGATGAAGAAAAATAACTTACAAACAGAACGATAGTAGTGTGATGTTAGTGTATAATATTCAGGGAATAATAAATCAGGGAATAATAAATCAGTGAATCAAATGATGGACTTTTCAAAAGATGGTGGTAGGGTAACTGGCTATCCTTATGTGCAGGGATAAATTTAGATTAATACTTCATGCAGCTCATAAACCTTTAATGATTATTTCCAGGTGAGTTAAAGGCTAAGTAAGAATAGAGAAGATAGCATGCATAGGTGTGTGTATAATATATATGGAGAGAGTTATATGAATGAATTAGACATATGTGTAACAATGCAGAGAAATCTTAAAAGCATAATATTGAGTGAAAAGTTTCAAAATGTATGTACAACATTAACAGTTTTTATATAGAGCTACATATTAGTATTGCATGTATATGTAAAACAGTAAAAAATGGTAAGAAAAAATAGTAGAGTACTTTTATGCTATCTATGTAGGGGAAGAATTATTTAATGACATAAAATTGAACTCTAAGACATAAGAGACATAAAAATAGAGATCATAAAGGAAAAGATTGATAAATTTAGTAAAATTTAAAACACATGAGTATAAACAAAGATCAAAGCCTGTGACAGACTGCCAGGAGATACTTACAGTGTCGTATCTGACAAAATTTTGAAATATGAGTATGTAAAGAATTTCTGCAAACCTAAAAGAACAAACAACCAAACCAAAAATACAGGTACAATATGAACCAACAGCTGCTAGAGGAAGAACCCTAAATTCTCTTTACAGCAGACATATTAATATTAAAACATACTAAAATAAAGTCCACCCCACAACGAGCTATTATTTCACAGTCACTGGATTGGAAAATTCGGTCTGATAGTACCAGGTGTTGGTTACAATGGAGCTTTGAATGGCTGGTAAGTACAGATTTGTGTAGCTGCTTTGGGAAGAATCTAGTAAAAGCACATAGGACTTTACTGAGGACATACAAACCCATGTACTTTGTCTCTTTAGATGTAGTAAAGGACGCTCATTGCAAACTTCTTTTTTTACATTTTAAAGGGACAGGTTTATTAGAACCGGGAGAAAGAAAATGAGGGCCAGCTGCAGTCACAGGCCTGCAGGAGTCATTGCAAAATGACTGAAATGGACTCAACTACCCCCTAGTAAAGAAATGGACACAGAAACCATGGCTCATTTATTCTGAGACTACCTTGAAGCAGTTAATTGAATATAATAGATCTATGTGTATCAATATAAATGAGAACTAGAAGACCGTTGTTTTCTTCAAAAGGGAAAGAAACGAAAATGCTTAAAAATTGATAGTGGAAGCCGATTCAAGCCAGTTAGGTGCTGCAGGACAGTTGATAGAGGGCAACTGGTGATGTCTCGCTCATGAAATGGGCAAGATTGCATGGGATTTATAGCATCAAGAAAGAGACGAACCTAGAAAGCAGGACTGAAATTGGGTGGCAAAAGCAGACAAAATGGGGTGCTAGACAAACTTACAAAGGGAAGCAGCTGGCCCTTTAAAAGCCAGTCACACACCAGGTTCTTCCCAGCCCGAGCATACAGTAGCAAGACCACATAAACTTTAAGAGAGAGGCAAAGCCAAATTTAGTTATTAAAAGGGAAAAGCAAATAAAAGTCACTGAGGGGTACAAGGAAACCCCTTTGGTAATCTTACCACACAGTCCAGTCTCTAGTCCAGAGCGCACATGGCTGCATCAGCCATGTGCATCCACAAAATGGCGACTGCCCCACCTTAAGCCGGATAAAGGAGTTAAGATGGCACCGCCGCTCCTTCTTCAAAGACACAGCTCCACTCACTGCAAGCTAGAAGAAGCCCAGATGGTGTCGTCGATCCTTTTGGTGTCTTCGATCCTTCTTCAAAGGCTGGAGGTTCAAATCCAATGAGGAAGACCAGGATGACATCATCAATTCTTCTCCCAAAGGCACAGCTCCGGCATTCTTTCGGCTCCAACTCCAAAGTGGCCCAGCATCAGCAAAACTCACTCAATACCACAACACGGAGCACTTGAGACATCTCATGTTGAAAACGGCAACACAGCAAACTCTCAGTTCTCCAGAAGGTTTCCAAGCTTTGCAGTTTCAAAATTAAACCACGTTCTCAAACCACGATTCCAAGACAGCTCACACAGCTCACACGTGTCTCCAACATGCTTCCCCGGGCTCCTCACCGACCCGGGCTGGGGATGGAAACCCACAGCGTGGCTTCCTCCCCTGTCCTGCTGCCCCACATGGCAGCGGCAGCTCCGAGGCCTCCAGCCTCCCTGCTGCTCCTCCCTGCACCTTCCTTTTTCGGTTCTCCTCTGTTCTCTTCTCTTTCCTTCTGTTCTCTTCTGTCTCTGTCCCTGTCTTTTCCTCTGTCCCCTCCCTGATCCTTTCATCCTCTTTTCCCGAGAGAAGGCTTAACTTCCCCTCTCCAAGTCTCCACCCACCAATGATAACAATAGCTATCTTAATGCATCAACACCAGTACTGGGGGCCACAGTCCCCTAACGGGACGAACACCTCCTCTGGCATAATAAACCGAGGGAAGATAGAATAGAGACGGAAGTAGGAAGTGTGAGTTTGATGGCAAGAAAATGAGAGAACTCTTTTTTTTGGTTTGCTTTTTTGCCCATGGAACCGCAGGCTCTCGTTGCCCGGGGTAACGTTGCCCATGGACTCAAGCCATCCGCAGCCTCAGCTTCTCAGGTAGCTGGGATTACAGATGCGCGCCACCACGCCCAGCTATTGTTTTGGGACTAGGTCTCACTACATGCCCCCAGCGGGTCTCGAACCACGATCCCCGGCCCCGGCTGTGGCTTCCTAGGCTGCCGCCCACAGGCATGGGCCACCATGCCTGGCCGAAAATGAGAGAAGTCTTATGCGTGGCTTTTATTACCCTCATAAAGTAGGAAGTCAGTCTGTCCGTGGGGGATGGCGGTGGCTGTGCTGAGAGTTCTGTTCATCAGAAGACACCATGAGTAGAGAAGAAAGAAGTCACACGTGAAGATACTTTCCAAGCACATGGGCGCACACACGGTCTGTGTCAGGACGCGGGAAGAACCTTTAGAAATCAGTCAGAGGACAACAGCCCAGTTTATTTTTCTTTTCTTTAGTGTCTAAGATTTGTTTGCATTTCTTTTTTCCTTGCCTTGTGGGTGTTTCTCTCCCCTTCCCGTGTCCCCGCCTCTGCTCACGCCATCTCTTCTTTCACTGCCGTTGTTGGCCAATTTTTGGTCCATTGGCTTCTTCCTCTTCTTCCCTGGAGCCATGGTTTTTTGCCAGGTGTGGACGTGTTTTCCTGGGACACAGCGGCCTGTGCTTAGCTTTCCAGGTGTCTTTGCTGCGGGCAAAGGTCCCGCATGTCTGTGTCCTTTCAGTGCCTCCTCCTCCTTACCGGCCATCTGCGCTGACCCAGTTTCTGTCACACTTTGCTGCTTCTCTGCTTTGTAGTCTGGTCGCTGGCATTGGGAGCGTTTCTCCCAGCCGATGTTCGCCAACAGCCCAGTGTAAGTGAGCGAAAGACCCTACCAGATGCATCACAGAAGACGGTGTCCCTCTGCTAGCTAGGCACACGAATTGCACGGTGCGTCCTCTGACGATCCTCCAAGATGACTTGCACTGAACAGTAGGCAGCGCTGAATGTGGCCGAGGCTGTTGAACCATCGGAATCTTATTATTGTTCTTGGGAATAGAAGCTAGAAAAACTCCTTTTACAAAGTACTTCACAGGATCTGCTGGAGTCGAAGTGTGAGCGCCCTAAGACCCGTGATCTCATCCTAAACATGGGCTGACAGAGCGGCGTGCACATTCACTCAGCGATCCGTGTGTGAATCATCAGAAAAGCGTCACCTGTAATAGCGCCAAACTGGAAACAACTCAAAAGCCCTTAGTAAATGAATACCATTTTTATTTAAATACTATTTCAAAATACCAACAGAGACCACAGTATGAATGAACGGATCTCAAAAACATGTTGCTAAGCTGAAGAGCCAGCACGGGAGAACAGATTGTATCCATCCGTTTATACCAATTTTTAGAAAAGACAAATCGAATCTGTGATTAAAAAGTCAGAATAAGGGTGACCTCCCGGGAAGGGGAAAATTGAATAGAGAATCTGACAGGAAGTTCCTTGGGTGCAGGATGTGTTCATAGGTACCGGTTCTGGGGGTTCCATGGGCATATATGCGGACGCCAGTTCACTCCGCTGTGCGCAAGACTGTTGTTCTTGATGCAGTTTTATGCCTGTTTCGTCTTGATGGACCTCTGTAAGCTCCCGAGGTAATTCTCACATTACATCTGCTCACCCCTTTCTTTTGGGCCTCTTCTTTAAACCACGGAGCTTCCCACTGTGTGGCACTCCTGAGACGCACTCTCTCCCCGCCCCCCTGCCCTCATACTATCTCTGTTCGGTGGCTGACCCTCTCCATTCTCTGTTGCTTGCATCATTCACACACCGTATCCCAGTCACTGTGTTCCGAGTTGTATCTATCAGTTCTACGATACTTCGTTTCTCCCCTCTTGCATGAGTTAGGGCTGTCCACGTTGTGGAAGTCCAAGGGCTGAGCGGTCCTTACAGAGGATTTGTTCTTTAGTGTCTTTCAAATAAAAAAAAATAAGCCACATAGACAGTGAGCCATCAGTGACTTTAATGCAGTGCTGGCCCCATTCCAATGACTTGCTTTTCAAGATAAACAACCCAGATTAGACAAGTAACAAAGGGATTCTTTCTGGGCCTTGAGTATCCACTGAATATTTCTAATTTGCAGAAATAATCATCAATGGATCCACAGAGTTGCCTTTGAGCTCATTCTTCTTCGCCATCTTTTCTCACACTTCCTCTATCTTTATGTTCCTAGTCCTTAAAAGGCCACCGATTTTAAATATTCATGCTGTAGTATTTTCAGTCATCTTCCACAAGCATTTTGAGACTTTACTCTTGGCTTTCTTACCCCTCCCCCCAAACACTGAACTATTGAAGAGCTACAATATGTAGGGGAAAATAATCTCCATACTTTCACCTGAGTCTGTAAGATACAACTTCAACTGAAATCTCACACCTTCCAGAAAGAGGAGTCAGATGGATGTTTGGAATCTTTGTGTGGGGACATTATTTGCTAATCACAACGCAGACCATAGCACAATTAATGCATTTCGATTAATAGCTAGACGTTAACCATTACAAATTTTTCCATATTAATGTGTATTTTATTTTTCCAAATGAGTCAGCTACCTCCTGTTCGCACGTTCCATCAGCTGAGTCCTTACATGTACCAGTTGGTGGAGAGAGTGCTTGGCCCAGAGGCAGGACTATGCTATCTTGGTTTGGCTTGGCTACTAGTGAGCTTTGTGCTTTTAAGCAAGTATCATGAGGCTTTCCTGACTTTGGGATTTCCTCTTACGTAAAAGGTAGTGTTTAGAACATAAAATTTCATTTGTGTTTTGCTTTAGAGTAAACATTATAAGAACTATCTTGTCTGACCTCATAAGAGCCAGTGAGTCAGGCAAGCAGGTATTATCTTTTAATTGCCCAAGAGGCCCAGCTCACGAAAGGACCCTGCACGGTCACACGAGGGAGACCCAGCCTGGAGAAGCTTCCTCATTGGCACTCAGAAGCTCGGCCCTCCTCAGGCACAGCCTTCCGAGCAAAACCACCGCGAATCTCGACCGTTCAGTCGCCCCGTGTCCCCAGAGGCTCATGGCAACCCCTTCCTTTCACTGTTCGCTGTCATCTCTCTCCTGCTGAACCACCGTAGTTCCACCTTCCGAGGCTTTAAAAAGTGTTGAAACAACCTGCTGGGGTGTGACACTTTATTTTGGAGATGATGAGGAAGTTGGAGGCTGTGTTTCCCATTCCCCGGGAAATGGGAATGATGGGCTGGGAAGAGAAGACAGTCACCTATTCTAAATTGTTTTCTCGTAGGCTGCGCTGCTGCGCTGAGGGAGATTTAAACAGTAATCTTTCAGTCGGATAAGGTTTTTTATTGTTGTTGTTGTGTGTGTTAATCATTCGCTCCCCTGAGTCATTCTGATCCCTGAGGCAAGGAGCCAGTTTTTCTCTGCTGGAAGGTTACTGCTTCTCCCAATGCCTGGGGGATGGGATGTCTTCAGGGTTGGTACTGGGGCTTGGTGAGGAAGCAGGAAGGGTATGCCAAGTGCTAGGACAAATCATTCTGCATCTTATTATGTTATTCTAAGTGTTAAGAATTAGCCAACTATTTAATTCAAACATTTCTTTTGAGCATCTATACATAATGTATCTATCAATCATCTACCTCCCCACCTTCCTACCTCCTTACCTACCTCCTTACCTACCTCCCTACCCTCCACCCATCTACATCTGTCCTATGCTCTTTTAGGCATCTGAATGCAAATACAAAAGCTCACTATCAGTTCTGCCTTTGCAGATCTTTCATAAGCACAGCACATGATCATGAGCACGATATGCTTTAGAATGACTCCGACCACGTACCTAGCTGTTTTCTTGCTCACCACATACGAAGCACATTTGGAAAGCTGTTCATGTTGCTCCTGCGAAAAGCATTTGTTGGTTTTAGTAAATTCTGTCTGGTATTCTCAAAAGGGGACATTGCAGTGAGAGAGGTTTCTGGCCAAAGTTTGTCAGAAATGCTGCCAAAGTATGAAACCAGCCAAGATTTCTTTGGTGCCCTTCCAACCTCCCTGACTGCCGACTCTGGAATCGCCAGTACCTTCAAACTGCCCCCCAGCTTTCCTAACCTTCCTCCTGTGCACCTCACCATCTCTTCCTTGGGAATTCCTACTTGGAGTTTTTCTTTGGAGTTCTTTTGCTGCTCAAAATGTACCTATATTCTTCTTCAGAAGGTCATGGAGGGCAAGCTCATTCATCTCTGTCTGTTTTTTTTTTAATGTATACACTATTTATTAGCAGACAAGGCCTAGAGATTTATTTCTTTTTGGACACACCCACAGTGCGGCCAGGCGTCCTGCGGTCTTGGTATGCTGGCCTCTGACACGAAGCCCCCGGAAATGGTGCAGCCCTCTGCGGGCCCGAATCTTTTTCAGTTGCTCCAGGTCTTCACGGAGCTTGCTGTCCAGACTGTTGGCCAGGACCTGACTGTGTTTCCATCTTTAACATCCTTCTGCCTGCCTATTCGAGAACCAGTCAGGAATCTTGTACTGGCCTGGGTTTTGCATAACGGTGATCGCATGTTTCACCTCACCTCCCTAAGCCCTCAAGCCCTCTCGATGAGGTTGCTGTCTGCTTTCCTCAGCACCGCATGAGCGTATCTTCCCCTCACACCCATAATTGCCGTGATGGCAAAGGCTAGTTTCCGCTGCCTGTCAATGTTGGTGCTGAGTACTCGCCAAATGAACTAGTATTCCTCAGGGATCGCAAGACATGGCTGTGGCTGGCGGCGGTGTGTAGGCCTCCTCGTGGAAGAGCTATCTCTGCTCAGTTCTATCAGTGCACAAACACTGGGGTTTCCCCTCTGTACCAGATGTTAGAACTATGACCCTTTACCATCTTTGTCTCAGGCAAACTGCGGCAGCGTTCCTTGTTTTACTTCAGGAGCCTTTGTTATACATGGCATAATCAGAAAGAACCTCAAACTTCTAATGGCAGCTGCAACTGACTTGGCCAATTCTTGCAACGTGCTTGTAAAGGAACCCAGAGTTCATTTTGGACAGCAGCCCCCAGTCTTTCTCGCATTGCTACAAACAGAAAATAGTATTTGTGGGTCTCACTGGGAGAAACAGATAAGGTTACCGGTAGCCAGAGGTGTACAGCTGCCTGCTACCAAAATCCCTGGATGATCAGTGTGGGTTAGGCCGCTGAAACAAGCTTGCCGCATGTCTGTGGCCCATGCAGGAGAACCAAAGATAGCACACCAATCGGGAGGCCACAAGACCTTCTCTTCCTTTTTCACCATCTCAAAATGACTTTCTTGTACAAAGTCTTTCCAAGTAGATTTCCACTGTCTGCTGGAATCCATCCGTGTTGGTAGATTCATCATCTCTCAAGGAAGGACATCATCACATTGTTAGCTACATTTAATGGTTACACGGTTCTTTTTCCTAACAAACTAGGATTTGCCTCTCAGAATAGTGCACATTCCTCAGGTATGGATACACAGTGTATATGGCTTTTCCCTTTCCACTAATCTAGTAACCCTGTGAAGAAGTGTCTGTAAATACGCATAACATCATGAATGGGAAACTTAGCTGTCACTTGCCTACGTGGACACAGAATTTGCAGGAAAACAACCCAAATGCCCTGAAACTGATGATTGGCTGAAAAAAAGTGGTATATGTACACGATGGAATATTACGCACCAATCAAAGAGGACAAACATGTCATTTGCAGTAACATGAATGGAGCTAGAAGGACTCATATTAGCAGAAATAAGCCAGAAAGGAAAAGAGAAATATGGGATGGCCTCACTTATATGAAGGATGTAGGAAAAAGCAAACAAATGAATAAGAAAAGCTAGAAACAATCCACGGAACTGAACCATAGAGTGAGAGAGAGGGAGGAGGAAGAAAATGGGGGAGGTGGAGGACACAGAAGATTAAGATGGTTAATGGGTGTTAAGAAAATGGGAGAACCCCAGGGTACAAAATGATGTAATATAGTTATATATATTATAATAATAATAAAACAAAGAATTCACAGGCATGTGTCTTTTGCTTGCTGGAGGAAAAGGGCTCCAAGGAAAACCAGAAATACATCTCAAATACATCTCTATATGGGAAGAGAAGAGTAAATGTGGAGAATCATAGAATGATAAGGGAGGTGTATTTAGGAATTGAGGATGACCAACACATTGCTTTCACATATGCCAGTGAGGCTCACCAGGGCAGAAGGCACATGGCAAAGCTGGTAGTTTGCAAACAGGGCTATTTTCTATGACCTTGGCCTTTACAAGTAAGACAGCGTACATCCAGAAGAGTATGAATTAGGCAGTGTGGGAAAGGCGTGACTGGCTAGGTACACATGCCAGCTACTGACAATATTGTTATATATTGTTTCCTGTTAATTGAGCTTCTTTATGTCAGAGTGTGCCAAGGGTGTACAATAAAATGTGATGCTTAGTGGAAAAGAAAGTTGCCTGCCTCAGTACAACAGATTTTTCTATTTGTACTATATACCAAAACCAAGCATCCATAGTAGCTTAATTTGGGACTTTTGTTCTGTCAACAATCAGCATGGAATTTTCAGCAGAAAATTAATGTGTTTTATCAAGACTGACTGTTGATCATACATGTGAGTCTCTGGTGATTGTAAGTTCTTCTCATCAATAATCATTTTTAGCCAGGGGTGGTGGCACTTGCCTGTTGTCCAAGTGCTGGGAGGCAAGAGGCTTGGGATTGCTTGAGTTCGCAGGTTTGAGACTACCCCGGGCAACATAGTGAGACCTGGTCTCGAAAAAAGCAGCGGGGTGCTATGGTGGGCACCTGTAATCCCAGTTACCTGGGAGGCTGAGGCTGGGGCTCGCTTGAGTCCATGGTGCCCCAGGCAACTTGAGTCTGTGGTACCCCAGGCAACATAGTGAGACCTAGTCTCCAAAAAAAAAAAATCAGTTTTTGGATAGTAAGTCCTAAAACCCTGACTAAATTTTACATTGAAATCACATTTTATAAGTTCTGAAGCTTCCCCTTATTCTTCTGAAACTAAGAACTATATTTTCCAGTCTATTTTGAACAGATTTTACAGTTTTTAGAGCAGCTTTACATTCACAGCAAAATTGAGCAGAAAGTTCAAAGAATTTCAATATAATCTCTCACAGATGCAAAATGAACCTACAATTTTAAGTTTCAATTAGGGTTCACTCTTGGTGTTGTGCATTCTATGGGCTTGTAAAAAATGTACAATAATATGTATCCACCATGTAATATTACACAGAAGAGTTTCCGTTCCCTAAAAATCCTCTGTGATCTACTTGCTCTTCTCTCCTCAACTCCTGATTACCCATGGATCTTTTACTGCCTCCATAGTTTTGCCTTTCCCATAATATCGTAGAATTAGAATCACACAGTTAGTAGTCTTTTCAGATGGACTTCTTTCACTTATGTGCATTTAAATTTCCTCCATGTCTTTTCACTGATCACTTTTTTAGTTTTGAGTAATATTCCATTGTCTGGAAGGACCACAGCTAATGTATCCATTTACCTACTGAAGGACATCTTGGTGGCTTCCAACTTTTAGAAATTATGAAGAAAGGTGCTGTAAACATCTGTGTGCAGGTTTTTGGTGGAAATTAAAATTCAACTAATTTGGGTAAATACCAAGGAATTGTACTCTAAGAGTCTGTTCAGTTTTTAGCAAATTGACTCACTGTCTTCCAAAGTGGCTGTACCATTTTGCATTCCTAGCAGCAAGGAATGAAAGTTGCTATTGCTCCACAGTCTTGTTGGATTTTTTATCATTCTGATGGTTGAGTAGTGGTATCTCCTATATACCTTGGGTGAAGGGTCTATTGAGATAATTCACCCATTTTTTTTTAATGATGGTAATAACACTTAATGTAGGATCTACTCTCTTAGTAAAAATTTAAGTGTGCAATACTATCTTTCTAAACCTAGATGCTATGCAATAGAGCAAATCTTTAGAATTTATTTATGGTCTTGTGTAACTTTATACCCATTAATAGCCCCTCCCTGCTTTGCCATACCTCTAGTTCCTGGCAACCACCATTCTATTTTCTGTATCTCTGACTTTTGCTATTTAGGTGCGTCAAGTACACAGATCCAAGGCACTTTTGTTCTTCTATAACTGACTTGCTAAGCACAATGTCCTTCAGGTATGTATATGTTGTTTCCATGGCAGACTTTTCCTGTTCAAATAGTACACCGATGTATGTATGTGCCACGTTTTCCTCATTCATTGGTGAATGGAAATTTAGATTGTCTCCATATCTTGGTTCTTGTGAGTAATGCAACATCCTGATTTTGATTATTTTAGATATAGGGGTTGTGGGATAATTCTTTCTTCAACTTTGGTGGGAACTTCCATACTGTTTTCCATAGCAGCTGTACCACTTTACATTCCCATCAACAGTGTACACGGGTTCCAGTTCTCTACATTTTGTCCCGCATTTGTTATTCTTTGATAATGGTCTTCCTAACAGGTACGAGATGAGATGATACCATATTTTAGAGTCACATTTCTATGACTGGTGATGGCAAACATCTTTTAGAGTTCCTTTCTCATTCTTCCTAAGTCTTCAAAGATCATTAAGATGGATCTCGTCTGTAACTTTTATCTGTATATGATTTATTTGGTCAGAAGACTTGAGCCATTGAAGAAACTACATACTTTCTCATATCATAAACTATTTGTGTTTAAAATATCCATGTTCAGTGTTTTAATTTGTCCAGTGTGAAAATCACTGTTTTACAGAGAAGATACAAGCAAATAGTAGGTCATGTGATTTTTCTCCTCCACATGAATGAGCATGTGTGAATAGCACTCAAAGGATAAATCTTGGTGTTATATATTGCAATGGGACTAGGAAGACCTGAATTCTATTCTATCTTTTACTGAGGTAGCATCCATCATTTTACAGATGTGATTGTTTCAGAGATACAGGATCTCCCCCTTCAGGTGTTGTTACCAGACCACATCTGCAATCCAAGCAGCTATTGTCCTCCACCCTTATGCTCCCTCCCTACTTCAGTTTCCATCCTCCCCTTCACTGCACTCTGGTAGCCTTCGTCCTACCATCAGCTTTCTAGGGTTTGTTATTGGTTTGGTTTTATCTGACCCTTTCTTTGGTTTCTCTACATTTCCCATATAAGTGACACTTTCTGGTATCTGTCTTTCTCCTTCTGACTTACTTATCATGATCCCCTACATTTGCCTCCATTTTGTTGCAAATGGAAAGAGTTTATCTGCTTTTCATAGCTGAGTAGTATTCCATTGTGTATATAGACCACATCTTCCTGTCTTTAAGCACTTATGTTGTTTCCATTTCTGGGCTATTGTAAATAGTGTTGGTTGCAATAAATATGGGAGTGCATGTCTCCCTTCAAGCTAGTGCTTTTGTGTTCTTTGGACAGATAATTAAGAGTGATTTTGCTAGGCCATATGGTAGATCTATTGCTAATCTTTTCTGGAACCTCCATACTGCTTTTCATAAGGGCTGGTCCAGTCTCCATTTCCATCAACAGTGTAAAAGGGTTCCTCTTAACTCTACATCCTTGCCAATACCTATTCTTTCTGACCTTTTTGATACGGGCCATTCTCACAGATGTGAGGTAGTATCTCATTGTGGTTTTGTTTATATCTCCGTAGAAATAATGATGATGAGCATTTTTTTCATGTGTATGTTGACCACCTGTGTATCTTTTTTGGAGCAGAGCCTACTTAGGTCTTCTGCCCACTTTTTGGTTTGGCTGTTTCTTTTCTTTTTGTTGAATTGTATGAGTTCTTTGCATACCTTTGATATCAACCCCTAGTCAGATATATGGTGGCAAATATTTTCTTCCATTTAAAGTATCATTTGTTTTAGCATCAGTTTCTTTTGTTGTGCACAAGTTTGTCTTTTTTTTTTTTTTTTAGCTTGGTGTAGTCCTAATTGTTTATATTGTTTTATTTTCCTTGCTGTTACAGATAAGTTCACAAACACATCTCTGAAACCTGTTTTGTTGAGTGTTTTGCCTATATTTTCTTCTAGGTATTTTATAGTTTTAGGCCTTATATTCAAGTCTTTTCTATCCATTTTAATTTCTGTGTATGGTGTGAGAAAGTAGTCTAGTTTCTTTCTTTTGCAGGTGGCTGTCCAGTTTCCCCAAAACCATTTATTGAAGAGGCTTTCCTTTCTCCAGTGTAAGTTCTTGGCTCCTTTGTGACAGATTGGCTGTTTACATAAAACTGGGTTTGCTTCTGGGCTCAATTTTATTCCATGGTGCTGTGTACCTTTTTCTGTTCTGGTACCATGCTGTTTAGATTATTGTAGCTTTGTAGCATTGTTTAAAGTCTGTTAGTATGATATTGCTGTTCTTCCTCCTTTTCTTTTGGTCAGGATTGCTTTACCTTTGGGGTCTTTTGTGGTTCCATATGAATTTTAGTAGTATTTGTTCTATTCTTTGATGAATACTATTGAAACTTCCAAAGGTATTGAACTGAATCTAAATATTGCTTTGTGTGAAGCAGCCATTTTAACAATATTAATTCTTCCAGTCTATGGGTAGAGAATGCCCATTTGTTTGTATCTTCTATTTCTTTTGACAATGTCTTACAGTTTTCTTTACAGTTTTGTTTTGAGGGACCTCAAAAGAGGTCCCTCACCTCTTTTGTTAAGTTCACTTAAAAAAGTAATACACACATGTATATATATTTTCTGTATATATGTGCTATTGTAAATGTGGTTGTTTGGCTTGATTTCTTCCCTTTTCTAGCTCATTAGTTGTATATGGGAGGACAACTGATTTTTGTGCATTGATTTTGTAGCCTGCCACTTTGGTGAACTGATTTATTGTTTCAAGTAGCTTTTTAGTGGTGACTTTGGGGTTTTCTATATATATTATCATGTCTGGAAATAACCATAGTACTTCTTTCCCTATTTGGATTCCTTTTATTTTTTTAATAATTTATATATAATTTATATATATTTCACATCTTTGTATTTCCCAGGTGGATTCCTTTATATCCTCTAAGCCTGAATCTGAATTTTAATCCCATGTCCCTCCCTGTGTTGCTGTTGTAAGTTTTGGCAAGTTGTTTCCCCTCTATAGATCTTTGTATCAAATGAGTTGGGGCAAATGATGCCTAAAATCTTTTAGAGATTCTGTGATTCCAAGGGTCAACTGGAATATAAAACTTGGATTGTTATGGATACTCACTGCTTTTATTGTTATATATTGCCCCTACATACATTTTGTGCCCCTTTTGTGTTTCCTATGTTTTTCTTTTTTTCTTACCTGTTTCTAAAGGTTTCTTTTCCTTCCTTCCTTTCTTTCTTTCTTTCTTTCTTTCTTTCTTTCTTTCTTTCTTTCTTTCTTTCTTTCTTTCTTTCTTTCTTTCTTTCTTTCTTTCTTTCTTTCTTTCTTTCTTTCTTTCTCTCTTTCTTTTTTTTGAGACTAGGTCTTGCTATTTTGCCTGGGGAACCTCAGACTCACATTGCCTGGGGTACCACGGACTCAAGCGATCCTCAGCCTCAGCTTCCCAGGTAGCTGGGATTATAGGTGCATGCCACCACGCCCAGCTATTTTTTGAGACTAGGTCTCACTATGTTGCCCCAGGCAGGTCTCGAACTCACGGACTCAAATGATTCCTAGTCTCGGCCTTGCTTCGTAGGCTGCGATTAAAGGCACGCACCATGCCCAGCTCTAAACGTTTTCTTTCAACCAATTCAAATTAGCGGTTATAGATGTTAATTGAAATGTGGAGTTGTATAGTTGTATCTCTCCTAGGATATTCATAGTGAGAAATATCAAGAAATGACAGAGTAATTTACAGAGGTACATGAAGTTACCGGTGACATCAAGTTAAAGGTAAATTCTCTTCCATAAGAAATTTATGCAAAGTTTAGAAATACCCAACTACTAGTAGGCAAGGACAGTTTTTCCGCTCTCCTTTAGTTTCCATGATGAAATATCCTCCATACCCTATAACGGCATCTGTGTGTCCCCTCACCTATAAGTTCTGGTGACTTATCTCACTGGTGAATTTGGGAGCTGATGTTCTGATCTCAGTGTACATGACTTTTCTCTCTTTGGTTGGTTCTAAACTCAAGGTAAAGGGGGCTCCCTAAACCCTTATAATCTGGAAATAGAACTTCTGCAAACCTAGAAAGCAAGTGCATACTCCATTGTGTATCTGGGGAGCCATTCCAATAAATTTCTTATCTGAGCAGAAAGATTGTCTATTTTGATAGTCAAGACTTTTATGGATCTCCTGATGGAACTCTTCATTAGCCCCATTAACAGATTAAATGCCTACTGAGTGAGTATTTGATATTGAATACTCAGTAATGTTGGGAAACTCCCACCAGAAAGATAGTAGAGAAGATTTGAGTAATATGAGAAAAGAGTTACGTTTGGCTATACCGGTATATTCCGCATAAACGTATAGATTTTTTGAACAATGCAGAGATTTCCAGTGATACCTGCAGATTCTGTTGGACTATTACTTCTAGACTGAATGGGTTTATTGTGAATGGGGACTTCTCCTAGAGAGACAGAGATTATTTGCTCCTTGTCTGTGCTCTGAGTTTAGGAGAAAGTATTCTAGCCCTGGTCTCCTAAAATGCAGTTGGGAAAAGTTCTTAAATATTATTTCAGGAGAAAAAAAAACTTTGATGACTGCATTAGAATGACTCCAGTACCCTTCAGAAGGGACAGGAAAAACCATGCTGAGTAAGATGCTGGCCTGTCTGCTTGTGATTCTGTTATGTTAATCTATAAAGTATCCAATTCTAATGTCTTATTTTTCTGGCTGGAGAAATCCCTTAGCAAATACTTAGCAAATTAACAGTCTGTGTTCCTTTGCCAGAGTTCCCAAATCAGCCCTTTCCCTTGGATCAAAAAAGGCACCAAAAGTGGGAGGGGAGGAATAACTATACGGTTAGAGAACTGAAAAGAGTGGCTTTTGGATGGTGTTTTAAAGTACTTGGTTGAAGCAAGGGAAAGAAGCAGGAAATTGTTATGCCTCACAAAATGTGCCAAATCAGTCGCGGCTAGATTTCAGTTATATGTGGATGAGAAACCTGTCATCTGTACTCTCACTGTAGCTATATTTTATTTTCCCTTATTTCCTTGGCAAACTTTAACTTTGAAAAATAGTAAATTTTTAAACTGAAAACAAAATACAGTGAGTTTTCCCCACATACTAATCAGTACCTAGACCAAACTCATTGCAGATATATTGTTGTGCTCCTACTCTGCGTCAGCCTCATGGAAGACATTAAAATTTTCCTTATGAGCAAATGGACATCAAAATGCCACAGGCTGGTGACCTGTACGAGCGCTGATAAAGAAAAGGTACAGCCGAGGTGGCCCGGCACATGTGTCCCGTCTCCAGGCCCCCTGCCCCTCCTGGCCCTGGTGTTCACCGTGGGCCTCACCTGAATCGTCAGCGGGTGAGGGGGGGCGGGCGGAGGGAGGGGTTATCTCGCTGGCCAAAGGCGCAGGGAGGGCGGGCCTGGGGCTGGGGTACGCTGCCGGGTCAGCTCCGGAAGTCTGCGGGCCACCCGCGGCCTCCCGGCCCCGGCCTCCTCTCGTCTCTGCTGGCACCGGCCGGCCCACCTGCCCCCCCCCCCAGCCACGGCCTCCCCAGCCGGTGGGCACCGGACCCAGCTGGCACCGGTGGGCCTGAGCGAGTGAGCGAGGGGCGCCCCGCACTGGGGAGCAGGCCCGGCCGGGCTGCCCACGGCCTCCCTGGCCCTGAGCGGGGAGGGTGCACTCGGCCTCCGCACTTCTCCCCCTTCCCAGCCGCCCTGTTCCCGGAGGGGGTCGTGGGACAAGAGCGCCTAGCCCCAGAGTCCAATGAGCGGGCCTCCCTTTCTTGCTCCCGCCCTCCACGGGCCTTTCCCGCCGTTTCCGCTGGCCCTTGGGGCAAACCGACCGGCTTCTACCGAGCGCCTGGGATTTCTGAGCCTCTGCCCGCCCACGGCCCCACCGAATCCCCGAAGCCGCTTCCACCTCGGGCTCGTAGTCGCGGCGCCCACCCCGCTGCCAGCCTCCGTGCCGCACGCCGCGGACGGCTGTCGGCCGCCAGGCTCATCCTCTCGCGGCTCAGAAGTTTTCTGAAGAAAAACCAGAACTGTGTGGTAGCAAGAGAAGTCAAAAGAGAGGCTGTCTTAGGGTATGTTCACTTATTTTTGCATTAGTTCTCGACTTACAGGCCCAAGAACAGACTGTGCTTTATCTGCTGTATCCCAGCACCTAGAAATAACCAGACACTTGTAGAAATTTCTAGCACTCATCCTTCTTCAGTTTCCCTCTCCTTTCAAGCATAGGAATTATACTTCCCTGACCCCTTGCAATTAAGTGAAAACCTGGCAGTTATTCTCTTCAGTAGAATGTCAGCAAAAGTAACGTGTCACTACTGTCAGAAATGTTTAATTATTGATGTGAAGCCAGCTACTTACGTCTCTCCTGAGGTGGTGACCAAGGAGGCCATATTCTTCCAATGGCACACAGATAGGTGATGCTTGAGCTACTATTATGATGAGTCTCCAAGTATAAGGACAATACCCCTGTTGATCATTTCTGGCTCTGTAGCAAGAACAAGAAGCAAACTTTTGTTGAGTTAAGGCAGCGTAATTTGGGATATGTTTGTTACTGCAAAGCAATCTAACTTCATCCTAACTGATACAACACTCAATAGATGTTTGTTCATCGAATGATTGAAGTGGAGAGGAGGATGCCTGTCCAGTACCCAAGTATTTGATGAATAAGGAGGGGTGAATGACAGATCTGGAGATGAGGTCAAAGGAATATGGTGGGGGTGAGGATTGGCATGAAGATAATGATTGTGATTCAGGAGCCAAAACAGTCAGAGTGTGTGTGTGTGTGTATGTGTGTGTGTGTGTGTGTGTGGTATGTGTGTAGGTTCATAGACTGCTGGAACAATTAGAGGTAAATCATATAAAATCATTATATTTCTTTATGAACTCCAACATTAATTAAATATAGATTAAATTTCAAAATCCTACATCATACTATGAAGGTATATGTGTGAGCCGAAAGCCAAGAAGAGGATGAGTGGAAAAATTGCAGGTGGAAAACTGAATCTGCTTGTTGCCTTAAATCACTGATTTTAAAAATTACCAAAAGGTTTAATTAGAACTTACCTTCCTCATTTAATGGACCTCTCTACAAATGTATTCCCGCTGATTTCATTTTCAATTTAATTTTAGTGACCTTGTTTTATGTAGTAATATTTAAAGTTTTTGATTTAAAGAGCTTTGACAGACATATATATCTCCAAATCACCATCAAATTAGGAAAATTAACACTTCCATTGCTCCCAAAAGTCCCCTTGTACACATTTGTCATCCATTTCTCTCTGCACACCAAGCCTTGGCAATTATAAATCTGCTCTAGTTCAATATATATTAGTTGGCATTTGCTAGCTTTTTGTAGCAACTTAATGTATAGGAGATAGTCTGAGCATAATGAATTTGAAATGTACATACATTTGTACATAGGTACAAAAATGTACCTATGTTTGTTTCAGCAATAAAAATATTCTATTATATTTATACACAACATTTTTGTCAACCAGTTAATGGAAATTTGTATTTTAGGCTCATATGTCAAAAGACTCAACATTGTTAAAACTCCACCTGCAACGTGGTAGAATAGAGAGGTTGGGATCACTTTCTCCTCTAAAAACAGCTATAAAAATAATAGTTGCTCAAAGGAAGGCTCAGAAGTTCCCTAGTAGAGTCCCAGGACATTATCACAAAGAATCTGAACTAAGGTTGGCGACTGCTGAGGGGAAGGAGATGGAGGAAGCAAAGGGGACTGTGGCTGGGAAAGTAAATACCCCAGCCAAGAAAAGGACTTGCAGGTTGTCCCTCCCAGGCAAAATGGGGCTCCCTAAGGAACTTTGTGTATATGTGCAAGCCTAGGCCTGATGTGGGATGCTGGGAACTCCATGGGCGCTTTCCACGGAGCCCAGGGTCAAGCACCAAAGCTTACTGACATGGGTGATAATCAAGAGTGAAGAAAGGAGATGAAAGTAAAGCAGGCAGGCTGGGGAGAGAGATTCTTGGATCCGCTCTACCCCCAACTGCTCACTACAACTTTTTATTAAGTTTATCACTGCATGGTATGGTGGGAGTTATCACTACATGGTGGTCTAGTTACACTGAAGCACGCTCATTAGTTTCAAGGACAAACAGCTGCTATGGACAAGTCATGGGAAGGTACAATCTTTAGCTCTCAGGATAGTTTCTCATAATAGCCAATTTTAAGATACAGTCGCTATCAGGAGAATGCAAGGCCGTCTCGGACACCAGGCTGTTTCCGCGAGCATGTGGGCGGCTGCATTCCGCTGGCACCAACTCAGTCCCGCTGGCCTTCCGGAAGGACGGGCGCTCCCCAGGCACACACTTGGCTGTTTGATTCCCAACAGGACGCTGGGAACTTTGTGACCAGTGTAGGTGAAGAAATGCCCCCCCCCCTCGAAAAAGAGGTTAAGGGCATGCCAGACTGAACGATGCACGGCTTCATTGAGGGCCCAAAAGCAGAGAAAAAGACTCATGAGATCACTCACTAATCCCTCAGAAAGGATCAAGGAGCAAGCAGCACTTGCAGCCTTGACCCCTCAGAAGTAGCACAACAGGGTAACAATGAACATTGTGCCCATAGCTGAGCAGTGTGGCATATGGCCTTCCCGGGCCTTCCTGCCTGCCAAGCCCAGATGAGTCCCGGAACATGAGCTTGGTGGACTACAGCTAGTTCCTCTTACCAGGAAGCTCAGGCTTCATAGATCACTACCTGCAGCAGGAAGGAATAGCACGGAGGTTGGGTGGGAAGCCAAGACAACTAAAACACTGAAAGTAGAACTAGCTGTGGAGAAAGAAGTAGATGTGAGCATCTTCACTCCACAAACAGAATGAGTATTTAAACCTGACACTTGCCTCCTACCTCTACCTCACACCAATACAACTAACCTCCTAGCACCCCAGTCACGAAAAAAGCAAACAGGGTAACAAAAAAGCAAAAAACATCTGTATGTAAACAAACTGGACAACCCTAGAAGAAAGGACAAATTTTTAGATTCATGCAGCCTTCCTAGACTGAATCAGGATGAAATTAACCTTAAATAGTCCAATCACAACTGCAGATATTGAAAGAATAATAAAAAGTGTCCTTCAGAACAAAAGCCCAGAACCAGATGGCTTCTCCAGTGCCTTCTACCAAACTTTCACGGAGGACCTAATACCTATCGCACTCAAATTCTTTAAAACATCTGTAGAAGGTGAAAAATTCCCTAACATATTCTATGATGCCAACATTACTATAATCCTAAAAACAAGAACAGTACAAACAAGAAAATTATAGACCAATGTCCCTGATGAACATAGATGCAAAAATCCCCAACAAAATTCCAGCACAACAAAATCCAAATGCAGCAATATATTAAGAGAATTAACCACTATGATCAAATAGGCTTCATCCTAGGGATGCTAGGCCAGCTCAACATAAGCAAATCAATCAATGTCATTCATCAGATTAACAAAAAGGAAGAGTAACATGACAATTTCAATAGATGCCACAAAATTTTTGACAAGATTCACTATCCATTTATACTAAACACACTCAACAATATGGGGCTAAATTAAAGTTATCTAAAAGTCATATATGATGATCTCACAACCAACAGCATACTCAATGGTGAAAAGCTGAAAGCACTAAGCACTTTCCACTAAGATCAGGAACAAGATAGGGATGTCTGCTATCACCACTTATTCAACATAGTCCTGGGGGTTCTAGCCAAAGCAATTAGGCAAGAAAAAGATATAATAGGAATCCAAATTGGAAAAGACGTGAAACTGTCACAAGTTACAGATGACATATTAATAAGCAAAAAGGACTCCCAAACCCTACCAAAAACACTAGAAATAATACTGAATACAGTAAAGTGACAGGATGCAAAGGCAATACACAGAAATCTGTTATGCACACAATGTGTCAGAAGATGGGGAAATGACACAAACAATCTCATTGCAATCACACAAAAAAGAATGAAATACTGGAAGTAACCTTAACAAAAAAGGTGAAAGACCTATATTTTTCAAACTATTGGACCCTGTTAAAGGAAATAAAAGAAGACACAGGAGTGGGAAGGTAGCCCATGCTCATACGTTGGAAGAATAAGTAGCATTAAGATTACCATGTTACCTAGAGAAATTTACAGATTCAATGCAATATCTATCAAACATCCTTTTTTTTAAGGAAATTGAACAATTATAAAATTTATATAAAATGTCAAAAGGCCCCAAATAGTTAAAGCAATTCTAAGAGACAAAAAGTAAAATGGAGATATTACACTTCCTGACTTCAAACTATACCACAGAGCATTAGTAATCAAAAAAAGTATGGTACTGGAACAAAAAACGAAACTCAGACTGATGGAATAGAGGTAAACCCTCGCAAACATGGAGAGTTAATTTTTGAAAATGGAGCCATGTCATACAGTGTAGAAAAGAAAGCCTTTATAACAAATGGTATTGGAAATGTGGCTAGACATATGCAGAAAAATAAATTTTGATACATATTTAGCTCCATACACACAAAATAATTAACAATGGGACTATGATCTGGATATAAAAACCAAAAGTATTTAGTACTTGGAAAGCATAGGGGACACACTATATCTACTGCAAAGATACATTTGGGAACGCAAAACCCCTGACAAGGATGATCAAGGCAAAAGTAAACAAGTAGGACTATATTGAATGAAACAATTTTTGCACTCCAAAAGGAACCACCACAAAAACAAAAAGGCAATTCATGGAATGTGAAAAATTCTTCTCATATCATGCATGGGACAAGGGATTAATTTCCAAAATGTACAAATACTAATATGATCCAACAACAATAACCAAAAAGATAGTCCAGTCAAAAAATGGCCAAAGATCTAAGGAAACACTCCTGAAAACATTCACATGTCCCACAAGCACATGAAAAAGTAGTCAGTGTCACTTATTATAAGAGAAATACCATCAGAAACACAATGAGATGTCACCTCACCCCTGTGAGAAGGGCTCATACCTAAAAAATGCTGGTGAAGTGGTGTAATTCTCATATACTGTTGGTGGGAATGCAAGTTGCTGCAACCCCTGTGGAAAAGGTATAGAGATTTCTTGTGGGAAAGAAAGGGAAATTCTTTATGATCCAGCAATGTCTGTTAGTTATTTATCCTAAAAATAGGAAAACTGTAACACAAAAAGATTTATGTATGCTTATGTTCATGGAAGCACTATCCACAATTGTTCAAGTCATGGAACCAACCTAAGTGCTCCTCAACAGATGAGTGGATAAAGAAATTGTGGAGTATAATCTCGATGGAATACTACATAGCTATTAAAAAATGGAGTCATGGCTTTTGGGATAAAACGGATGGACATTGAAGTGATTATGTTAAGTGAGATAAGTCAGACATTGAAAGATAGATATCAGATGATTTCACTCATCTGTGGAATATAAATAACCAAAACATACACAGGCAAAATACAGCAGCAATAAATCTTGAACTTAGTAAAAGAACTTAATGGTTAACAGAGGAAACAGAGGGCAGGGAGGAGGTAGTGGGGGAGGAAGACTGATGGGGTATTGGCATGGATGGTTTGCTGGAGGGAGAGTGGAACATATGCACATATGGGGAAGCAAAAATGTAAACCCAGAATTAAAATAAAATAAAATAATGGAGGCAAGCCAAAAAAAAAAAAGTAAGCTTAACACATTTTTGAAAATGAAAATACAAGAATCAAAGATAAACACATAGAAATGTTGTGAGAAATAGCTGTCTCTTGGTACTGGAATTAAAGATAATTTTAAAAACTAAAATGACCGTTTGACTTTAAGCAATACACAGATTCATTGAAGACCCTATTAAAATCCCAAAGGCATTCTTCACAGAAATAGATCCAAAACTCCTAACTTCTGTATGGCGCCACAAAAGTTCTTGACCAGCCAAAGCAATGTGAGGGAAGAACAAAGAACAAAGATGGAGGTATCATGCTTCCTGACTTTATACTACAGGGCTACATTAGTTAAACAGTATTTTATTTGGAATGAAAACAGGTATACAAATGAAAGGAATAGAGTTGAGAGCTTAAAATTGAACCCATACGTTTATGGAAAACAAATTTATGACAAAGGCATCAAGAGCATACCATGAGGAAAGGAAACATTGTTGCATGTGTAGACCTATTTCTGGGCACTTATTTCTATTTCATTGGTCTATTTTTGTTCTAATACTATATTATTTTGATTAGTAGTATAGTTTGAAGTCAGGGAGCATGACATCCATTTTTCTTCTTTTCTGTCAGGATTCCTTTGGTATTTGGGGTCTTTCAGAAGACACAAATTTTAGAATTGTCTATTTGTTCTATTGAAAAATGTCTTTGGGATTTTGATAGGTATGGAACCAAGACCATACAATTGCAAAAGAATAGCCTCTTCAACAAATACTTTTCAGAAAACTGAACAACTGCATATGAAAAAAATGAAGCTGAGAAATTACTTAACACCGACATAAAAATGAATTCAAAATAGATTAAATATTTGGATATAAGACTGAAATCATAGAATACATAGAAGAAAACATCGGTAATACCCTACTGGATATCAACTGCAGAGGTTTATTTGGGTAAGGGAAACAAAGCAAAGCTAAACAAATGTGACTGCCAAGCTAAAGATTCTGTACTGCAAAAGAAACTACCACAAAATAAAAAAGGCACCTTATGGACTTAGGATATACCCCAGATATGTAAAGAGTTCATACAACTCAACAATAACAAAAAATACAATTGAAAAATGAACAGAAGGACTAAATAGGCACTTCTCCAAAGAAAACATACAGATGGCCAACAGGCACATCAAAAACTGCTCCATATCACTTATCATCAGGGAAATGCAAACCGAAGCCACAATGTGATACCACCTCACACCTGTGAGAATGGGCTACACAAAAAAGACTAGAAACAAAAGGTGTTTTGTTGCCAAGGGTATAGAGGAAAGTGAATGCACATACACTGTTGGTGGGAATGTAAATTGGTATAGTCTCTATGGAAATCAGTACAAGATGCCTCAAAAAATTAATAGCTCTACTATGTGATCCAGGAACTCCACGTCTCAGTATTTATTTAAAGAATATGAAAGTTCTAATCCCAGACAAGATTGGGCACGTTCAGGGTGGTATGGCCATAGATGAAAACTCTTCATTCCAAAAACTGCATGCACTGCTGTGTTCAATGGAACATTACTTACAACAGCCAAGCAATGGGAACAACTTCAGTGTCACAAAGCAGAGGAGTGGATCAGAAAATCGTGCTACATATACACAATGGACTTCTACTGAGCTATGAAAAAAAACAAGCACTTGCCATTTATGGCAACATGAAGGTGGAGGGGATGATGTTGAGTGATAAATCAGAAGGAAAAAGTCAAATACTTGGTGGTGTTATTTGTCTGGGGCATGTAGAGGAACCAAACCAAGTATCAGATAAAGCCACACTAACCACAAAGCCTAGAAAGCTGACTATACAACTAAGGCTACCGGAAGGAAGAGGGCAAGGCAAGAACAAAGAGCACAGTGGACTATGGTGGTGAACTGTGGGTGTTTTGGTGATGGTGTGGTAACAACACCTGAAGAGGGAGATCCTATACCTTTAAAACAAACAACAATGTAAACCAGTAGTAGTAGTAGTAGTAGAAGTATTAATAATAATAATAATACATTCTTCTTAGAAAAAATAATAAAACCAAAAGCCGGTTCTTTGAAAATTTTAGTAAAATAAACAAGCTACTAACTAGACTCATTAAGGTAAAAATGGAGAAAACTCTAATAATAGAAACAAATGAAAGATGAGACTTTACAGCAGACACCTTGGAAATACAGAGGATCAAAAGAGACTACAATGAACAAGTTGTTCATCAAAAATTGAGAAACATGGAATGCTCCTAAATACATTTTATGAAGCCAGTATTACCCTGATACCGAAAAACATGCAAAGATATCATAAAAATGAAAAACTGCAGACGATCGTCCCTGAAGAACATAGATACAAAAATCCTCAACAAATTCTTAGCAAACCAAATTCAGTAATCTACTAAAGCACTGTACATTATGAGCATGTGGAATTTATGTCAGAATGGTTGAACATCCAAAAATCAATTCATATAAAATCACAAAAGACCCCAAATAACCAAAGCAATCTTGACAAAAATAAAAGAATGGAAAGTATCACATTCCCAGGCCTCAAACTATACTACAAGACTATAGTGATAAGAACATATGGTACTGGGATGAAAATAGACATGTAGACCAATGGAGTAGAAATGGAAGTCCAGAAATAAGTCAGAATTTATATGAATAATCCATGTCAAAGGACCCAAGAGCATACAATGGAGAAAGTAAAGTTTCTTCAACAAATGGTGCTTTAAAGAGTGGACAATGACATGCAAAGAATGAAACCAGCTCACACATAAAAGTTAACTCAAAATGGAAAGATTGGAAACCATAAAATGCACAGACATTGGCTTTGGGATGTCTTCGTGGGCTAGTCTCCAACAGCAAGAAAAACAAAAGTAAAAATAAACCAATGGGACTACATCAAACTAAAAAGTTTCTATACAGTTAAAGAAACTATCATTAAAATGAAGAGATATACCACTGAAGGGGAGAAAATACTTGCACATCATACATCTGACAAGAGACTAATATCCGAGGTTAAAACATGGCACTCATACAACCCAACAAAAACGAAACAACCCAACCGAAAAATGGGCAGAAGAGCAAAATAGGTACTTCCCAGTAAAGACATACACAGATGGCTACGGGTACGTGAAAAAAATGTTTAACATCACTTATCATCAGAGATATACAAATGAAAACTACAATTAGGGGTGACATGATGGTGGGAGAACCATGATGGTGGGGGTATACAATGATGTTAAATATGTGTATGTATGTGTGTCTGTGTGTAATCAATAAAAAACCAATGAGATACCACCTCATTCTATGAGAATGGGTCATATCAAAACACACACACAGAATGTTGGTGAGGGTGAGGACAAACAGTAAACCACTTACACTGTTGGTGGGAATGTAGGTTGGTCCAGTTCCTATGGAAAAAGGTACAGAAGCCCTCAAAACATTATTTCTCCTTTTAGGTGGACAATTTTAGGATTTTTCCCACTTTTTACTATGAACATACCAGTGTGTGCTGGTTACAGTGAGGGCTGCTCATGAAACCTGTGTATGCTTAGCTGTCGCTTGCCCATGTAACGTCCCAGTGAGTGTACTCATTCTGTACCCTTGGTAAAGTATTGGATTTTATGTCTTGTTTTATCCATTCTTATGGGGATCTAAGAACATCCTATGCTGGTTGAAATTTATATTCCTAGATGTGTATTTTGTTGATTTCTCCTTTTATCTGTAGAACTCATTTTTTTTGTGCTTTCCACAGATTTTGTGTGTGGGTCTGATTTTTAAATTTTTGAATTAAATAATTTAAGTTTTCTATGTTGTGCAATGAAAGTCTGTTGGGCCATATTGTTGAAATAAGATAGGTCCCCATCCAAAATTTGATTTGAATGTCAAAACTGATGATGCCACACACACACACACACACACACACACACACACATACACACACACACACCCTCCCCAAGAGGTATGAAAAGTTTATTACTCATATAATGAGGCTTTCTAGGAAAAACAGTGGGTCTCCCAAGCTGGTGTGAAGGTGGCTTGAAAGAGCAAGAAAAGAAAACTAAGTTGAGTTTTTTTGGTACATAGGAAACGTAGGCAGGGCAAGGCATTACATGATTTGAATTTCTTACCTGCACCAGAAGGGGGAGGACCTAGGCTTTTCTTTCTTTTTATTAAATAATATACATATATATATATTTCACATCATTTTACTCTCCGGGGGGTCACCTACCACCTCCCCTCCCTGACCACTCCAGCTGGTCCCCACCCTCCCATTGTGTACTTTCATTTGGTTGTTCATATATTAGTGAAACCGTTTGGTTTCTGTCTTTTTCTTTCTGACTCATTTCTGCTAGTATGATTTCTTCTAGGTACATCCTTGTTCCCATAAATTCATCAGATTTGTAGGCTTTACTTTCTCATCGCCTTCCAGATGTGGGCAGAAGGAGCAGTGAAAAGCTGTCATGTTGAACATCCAAAACAGGACCACAACTCTTTACAAGTATTTACATTTCCTCTGAGCTCTCTCTTGGATGTAGCACATGAGTTTTGGTAATGGAGACTTTCAGTTTTAGATTCTCTGCGTTTTCCGTCTTGATTTCCTCTTTGACATGAGAGATATTTAGAAGACAGTTTTTTCTTTTCTATTTTTAAATTTCACAAATGTCCAGGTCTGTTTTCTTGATTTCACTTCCATTGTTATGTTCTAATTTTGTTGCCTACATTCAAAAAATGTATCCTATTTTCTGAAATATGTAGAAATTTTATGTGGATAAGAACTACCTAATTTTAAAAATCTGGTTTATTGAGATATAATTCTTATAAATGCACCAATGTAAAACATTATAATTCATTATTGTAAACAGAGAGTTGTGTAACCCTCACCACATTTCAATTATAAAATATTTTCATCATCCTCAAATGGAGTCATTTGGAGTCACTCACCTTCCCTCTCATCACTGCGTCCCAGTCTTAGGCAATTACAACTCTAATTTCTGTCTATGTGTTTATGAGGATATGTCATATAATGGAATTACATAATCTGCTCTCTTGTGACTTAATTATTTAATTTAACCTAATGTTTTAAAAGTTCCTCCACGATGTAGCATGTATCAATACTTAATGTTATTATTATGTCAATACTTAATATTAAGTAAGTCAATACTTAATATTATTGCAAAATAATATTCCATTTTAAGAATACACAATAGTTTGGGTATCCATTCAGAAATTGTTTCCACATTGAGACTATTGTGAATACTTCTGATATGACTGTTCTTATATAAGTTTTTGTGTAAATCTATTCATTTCTCTTTGATATATACATGAAGCAGAATTACTGGCTAATAGAACTTCTATCTTGAACATTTTGAGGAAGTGCCACACTGTTTTCCAGTGACGAAGACTCATCATTTTACAATTCCATCAGCAGTTCAAAAAGTGTCAAGATTACTCCAGACTCTCAACACCTCTTACTGCTAATGTCTGTATTTATTATAGCCATTCTACTTTAGCTTTATATTTCCCAAATGACTAATGATGTTGAACATATTTTAACTGTATTTCTCTTTTGTAGAAATGCATATTTAAATTCTTTTTCCATTTTAAAATTAATCTACCATTGGTTCCCAGTACTCACTAAGTTTTGGGACTATAGCTTCATGTCTCCATAAATGTATATACCACACTGCAATCACCACTAAATACTAGTAGTATTTGCCACTACTTCAGAGACTAAAAGTTGTTCTTGTAAGTTCATTTACTTTGTTTTTCTATATTTCACACGAGTGAATTCACCCATTTTGTTTTTTCTTTTTTTTGATTTATTTTGTTTAGATAATCACAAATTCCACCCAGCTTATTACAAAGAGCAAGATTTTATCTTTGGGATGACTAACAGTATCCATTGTGTGTACATACCACATCTACATCCAGTCATCTGCCAGTGAACATTAGCTTCTTTCAATGTTCTGGCTATTAATACTTCAATGAACATAGGGATGTATATGTCTTTTGGAATTAGTGTTTTCATATTCTTTAGATAAATACCTAGAAGTGGAGTTCCTGGATCACATAGTAGAGCTATTAATTGTTTGAGGCACCTTGTACTGATTTCCATAGAGACTACTCCGATTTACATTCCCACCAACAGTGTGTGAGCGTTCACTTTTCTCCATACCCTTGGCAACAAAACACTTTTTGTTTCTACCCTTTTTTTATGTAACCATTCTCACAGGTGTGAGGTGGTATCACATTGTGGCTTTGGTTTGCATTTCCCTGATGATAAGTGATGATGTACATTTTTTCATACGCCTGTTGGCCATCTGCGCGTCATCTTTGGAGAAGTGCCTGCCTAACTCTTCTTCCCCTTGGAAAGTTAAGGAAGTTCACTGTGATGGATTGTGCAATGTGCTAGCGGGTTAAAGGACACCACCACCACAACGAGGCCCCAAGTCATGCAAAGCATCCAACTTATGTTAAGGACTTTGGAACTTACCCTATGCTAAATGAGGAGCCATGGAAGGAATTTAAACTGATGAAGGATATGATATTTTAGAAAGATTCTGAAGTTTCAAATTGGAGAGCAGAATAAGGAAATATAGGAGTGTGTTAAACCTTATATTATTACTTTCTTTGCTTTTCATTTTTAATTAAATTTGAGTTATCCAAGTAATATATGAGCTGATTTGCCTTAAAAAAATGACTAGACCCTAAACCTTACGCAAAACTTAATGTAAGTGACTGCAGAATTGAGGGTACTAGAGGGGGGAATCTAATTATCTATGATATGGGTATATGGCTGCTCTGGTGGTAGGTGGGTTAATGCACATCTGAAAAGCTGTGGACCTATTCCCCTAAATCTTATGCACTTCTGGAACCATTGCTACTGTGATGATGATGATGATGATGATGATGATGATGACAATATGTTCATTTAACATATATGGGAGAGCTAAAGATAAAATGTGAGATTACAAACTTTGGGGAAGTTAGCATATATAATAAAATCTTTGGGACTTAGAACTAGAAGGGGAATTCTTAGACATGAAACCGAAAACATAATCCATAAAAGAAAATTTGATAAATTGGACTTCATCAAAATTGAAAAATTGCACTGTGAAAAGAACGTTATAAAGAATGAAAAGGTAAGGTATAGTTCAGGACAGAATATTGTCAAATCATATATTTGACATTGGACTTATGTTAAGGTGTGCTCAAAACCCAACAATAAAGATAAATAATCCACTAACAAATGGTCAAAAGACATGAGGAGACATTTTATCAGAGTGAATAATATACAGATTTTAAGCCAGCACATGAAAAATGTTCACCATCATTAGTCTTTAGAACAATGTAGGTTTAAGCCACGGTGTGATCTTGCTGACCTATTTGAATAATTCAGATGAAGAAGAGTGATAGTGCCAGATGCTGGTGAGGATACCCAGGAGCTGTATATCTCTTACAGTCTTGGTGGGAATGTCTAAGGGTAAAACCTGTATGGGAACCATTATTACACTTGCTTACTGAAACTGAAAATTCAGTTACCTCAAAGTGAAGCATTTTCACTCATGGACATTTATCCAGAGCAATGAGTACTTATGTTCATATGAAAAAGGCATACTTTGCTGTTCACAGCAACTTTATTAATAATAGGAAATATTAGTAACACACAGATGCCACCCAATGGGTGACTGCTTGGGCGAAGTGTTACATCCCATGCAACACTGCCCAGCAATGAAAAGGAATGCGTGATTGATATGCAAGGCAACTAGGAGACTCCAGGGCAGCGTGCTTAATGGAAAGGAGGGAATCCCCACAAGTTGCAGATTGTATGGCTCTATCTGTATAGCTGTCTCGAAACGACACGAATACGAATACGAATACGGAGGGAGCAAGAACAGCTGAGCGGTTGCCAGGGAATGGAAGAAGATAAGAGTGTGTCAGGGGTGAAGGAGAGACAAAGAGGTTCCAAGGGGGTTCCTTCTTGCTTAGGGACCAGCTCTGTGCCTTGATTGTGGTGATGATTACACGAAAGCATTTACAAACTACAGCTGCATAGCGCCAACACACGCACGCATGTGCACACACACAAGTTTAGAATTGGTGAAAACTGAATTAAGTCTGTGGTCTAGTTAGCAGTTACGTTCCCAGGCCAAATTTCTGTTTTTAATGTTGCGCTCCAGCTCCTTAAGATGCTACCCCTGGAGGAAGCTGGGGGGAGGAGTTTGCAGGATTTTATTAACTTTTAGAAACTTCCTAGTTCAAAATGAAAAGTTTTTTTTTTTTTAAAGTGTCAAGACATACAGACAAATGTAACATCTTTTTGGTCATTATCCCTGATTTCATTCATTTCTTCCTCACTCTGGAAATCAGGCCTGCTGAGTCCAATGCATGCTCCTCCATACGAGCACATGTGTACACTCATGAAATATGTATAAATATAGAACGCTATTTTTACATGCTTCTTTCTAATAAATGTTATCATCTGATATGTGTCATTCTATAACTTGCTTTTTTTCCTAAATGCTATATATTCAGGATATATTCATATTGATACATTTAACTCTGACTTGTGACTTCTCTATGGCATGCCATTGAATGTGTAATTTTTATTATTTTACTTTTTTTTACTTGATTGCACATATATATATATTTTACATCACTGTATACCCCAAGGTTCTCCCACCACCTTGCCACCCATGAATCATCATCTTAATCTCTTTTGCCCATCCCTTCCCCTTCTTCACCCTCCTCCCCCTCCCTTGCTCTATGCTTCAGTTCTGCTGACAGTTTGCTAGTTTTAAGTTCTACTCATTGGTTTGTTTGTTTGCTTTCCCTATATCCCACATATACATGGGATCATCCAGTATTTTTCTTTTTCTTTCTGGCTTATTTCTGATAGCATGATTCCTTCAAGGTCTATTCCTGTTATCACAGATGCATCAAACTTGTCCTTTTGATTGCAGAATAATATTCCACTGTGTAACTACACCATAACTTTCTGATCCATTTGTCTGTTTTGGGGCATTTGGGGTGGTTTCCATGTTTTGGCTATTGTGAATAGTGGTGCAATAAACATACAATACAGGTGTCTTTTTGAATTAGTGTTTTGGTGTCCTTTGGGTAGATTCCAGAGGTGGTATTGCTGGATCAAATGGGAGTTCCATTTTCAGTAGTTTGAGGGTCCTCCATACAGCTTTCCATAGTGACTGGATCAGTTTGCATTCACACCAGCGGTGTAAAAGTGTACCCTTTTCTCCAGACCTGCACCAGCACTTGTTGTTGCCTGTTTTTTTTTAATATGGGCCATTCTTACTGGTGTAAGGTGGTATCTCATTATGACTTTGATTTGCATTTCCTTGACTACTAGTGATGTTGAGCACTTTTTTCAAATGCCTTTTGGCCATTTGTATTTCCTTTTTGGAGAAGTGTCTTTTCAGTTCTTCTCCCCCTTTTTAGAGTGGACTTTTTGTCTTATTTTTGTTAAATTGTGAGTTCTTTGTAGACTTTGATATCAGACCTTTTCTCTTGTATAGAGAGCAAAAATTTTTCCCATTCAGTTGGGTGTCTCTTTGTTTTGGTTACTGTCTCTTTAGCTGTGCAGAAAATTTTTAGCTTACTGTAGTCCCAGCTGTTGATGGTTTCCTTCACATTTTTAGCATCTGTAGATGTGTCCTGAAAGAGGTTTCTGAGGTGTAAGTCTTGGAGTATTTAGCCCATGTTCCCCTCTATGTATTCTATGGTTTCAGGTCTTTCATCCACTTTGAGTTGGCTTTTGTACATGGTGTGAGGGAGTTGTCTAGGTTCATTTTTTTTTTGCATATAGTAGTCCAGTTTTCCCAGCACCATTTACTGAAGAGACTATTCTTGTTCCAATGTATAGTCTTTGCTCCTTTGTCAAAGATTAACTGATCATATATGTACAGCTTTATTTCTGGGCATTCGAGTCTGTTCCATTGGTCTGTGTGTCTGTTTTTGTTCCAGTAGCATGCTGTTTTAACTATTATGGCTTTGTAATACAGTTTAAGTCAGGCAGTGTAAAACCTCCATTCTCTCTCCTTTTAGCTAGGAGACCTTTGGCTAGTCAAGGTTTTTTATTTTTACAACTGAATTTTAGTAATATTTTTTCAATTTCTTTGATGAATGACATTGAGTTTTTTATTGGAATTGCATTGAATCTGTAGATTGCTTTTGGTAGAATGGCCATTTTGACAATGTTAATTCTTCCAATCCATGAGCAGGGGGTGTCTTTCCATTTCTTTGTGTCTTCTTCTATTTCTTTTAATAATATCTTGTAATTTTCTTTGTATAAGTCTTTCACATCTTTTGTTGAGTTTATTCCCAGGCATTAAATTTCCATTGGTACAATTGTGAATGGGGTCGTTTTCTTTATCTCTTCTTCTTCAGATCAATTTTTTGCATATAGGAGGCTATTGACTTATGCACTGATTTTGTAGCCTGCTACCTTACTGAACTGGTTTATTATTTTCATTAGATTTTCTGTAGAATTCTTGGGATTCTCTTTCTATGTTATCATATCTACAGTCAGTGACAGTTTTACTTCTTCCTTTCCTATTTGGACTCCTTGTATGTTCTTTTCTTGCCTAATTGCTCTAGCTAGGACTTCTAGAACTATATTGAAAAGCACCGGTGAGAATGGACAGCCTTGTCTTGTTCCCACTCTCAGAGGGAAGACTTTCTCTCCATTTAGAATGATATTGGCTGTGGGTTTGTCATCTATTGCTTTTATTATGTTAAGGGACATCGTTCCTTCTATCCCCAGAATTTCGAGGACCTTCATCATAAATGGATGGTGAACTTTGTCAAATGCTTTCTCAGCATCTGTTGATATGCTCATGTGGTTTTTATTTTCCTTTTTGTTGATATGTTGCATTACATTAATTGATTTTTGCATGTTGAACCATCCTTGTTTCTCTGGGATAAAACCTACTTGGTCATGGTGTATTATCTTTTCAGCACATTTTTGGATTCTATTTGCTTGGATTTTGTTGAGAGTTTTTTACCTCTGTTCATTAGGGAGATTGGCCTGTAGTTTTCTTTCTTTGTGTTATCCTTGTTTGGTTTTGGTATTATTGTGATGTTGACTTCATAGAGTGCATTTGGTAGTATTCCTTCTTTATTTTTTGAAAACGTTTTTGTAGAATAGGCACCAGTTCATTTCTGAATGTCTGGTAGAAATCATTTGTAAATCCATTTGGTACAGGGCTTTGTTTTGGGGGAGTGATTTTATTGCTGTTTCAATTTGGCTGCTTGAGATTGGTTTATTTAAGCTCTATATGTCTTCTTTATCCAGCTTTGGATGGATGGATGCTTCTAAAAGTTTGAACATCTCATCGAGGTTGCTGAACTTGTTGGAATATACATGTTTGTAGTAATCTCTAATTATCCTCTCTATTTCTGCTTTGTCCATTGTAATTTCTCCTCTTTCATTTATTATTGTACTTATTTGCATTTCTCTCTTCTTTGTGAGCCTGGCTAAAGGCTTACCTATTTTATCTTTTCAAAGAACCAGCTTTTTGTTTTATTGATTTTTTTTATTTTCATTTTTGTTTCTATTTCATTTATTTCTGCTTGGATTTTTATTATCTCCTTCTACTTGCTTTTGGATTTTTCTGTTGTTCTTTCTCCAGTTCTCTCAGATGTACGATTAAGATTTTCTTAGGGTATTTTCTTGTTTTTTTGATGTGGGACTGTATTGCTATGTATTTTCCTCTTATTACTGCTTTTGCAGCATCCCATGGCCTCCTTGTCATTCATCTAGAAATATTTTTTATTTCTTCTTTTATTTCCTCTTTAATCCGGTGGTTTTCCATTAATGAGGGGTTCAGTCTCCATTAGATGTGAGGTTTTTCTATCCCTTTTTTCATGATTGATTTCTAGTTTGATGCCTTCATGGTCAGAGAAAATCACTGGTATGATTTCTATCCTTGTGAATTTGTTGATGCTGGTCGTGTGGCCCAGTACATGACTGGTCTTGGAGCATAATCCATATACCCTTGAAAAATATGTGTATTCCTTTCTTGCATGGTGCCGTGTCCTGTCGATGTCTATTAGGTCCATTTGGTCTAGGCATTTGTTTAGATTTACCATGTCTTTGTTTATTTTTTGTCTTGTTGATCTGTCCCTTGGTGAGAGTGGGGTGTTGAAGTTCCTACTACGTATATATTTTCCTTAATATCTTTTTTTCAGAAATGCTAGTAATTGTCTGGTTTATGTTGATGCTCATTCACCCGGTGCATCTATATTAATAAGTATTATGTCTTCTTGGTGTATTGTCTCCCTGATCATTGGATAGTGGCCATTTTGCCTCTTACTACCTTTTCAAGTCCGAAATCCATTTTATACCTTTTTTAGTCTGAAATCCTTTTTATCAGATATGAGTATTGCTGTCCCTGCCTTCTTTTGAGGTCCGTTTGCTTGTAGGATTGTTTTCCAGCCTTTTGCTTTCAATCTGTATTTATCTTTAGCAGTTAGGTGTGCTTCCTGGAGACAGTAGGCAGTCAGATTCTGTTTTTTAATCCATTCTGCTACTCTATTTCTTTTTATTGGTGCTTTTAGTTCATTGACTTTTAGGGTGATTAATGATAAGTGACAGTCTATACTTGTCCTTATTCATTTCTCTTCTGTGGTTCAGTTAGTTTGTTTCATCTTCCCTGTTCATTCTAACATTAGCTTACATTTTAAGGCCTCTTGTAGTATTTCTAGAAGGGGGCGGGAGTTTGTTATGGTGAATTCTGAGAGGTTTTGTTAGTCTGAGAAGGACCATATTTTTCCCTCATAGATGAAGGAGATCTTTGCAGGATAAAGTATCCATGACTAGCATCTCTAAACTTGGAGTTTTTTGTACACCTCACTCGATTATCTTCTTGCCCTGAGTGTCTCGTCTGAGAAGTTTGAGATGAGTCTAACAAGTTTTCCTTTATATGTTATCTGTTTTTTGCCTTTCACAAGCTTCATTATTTTTGGCTTGTCTTACATTTTTGGTATTTTAACTATTATGTGTCTCATTGTAGTTTTTCTTTCATTAAAGTATTTTGGTGTACTTCCAGCTTCTTTTTTTGTTTGTTTGTTTTTTTGAGACTAGGTCTTGCTATTTTTGCCCGGGGAACCGCAGGCTCTCGTTGCCCGGGGTACCACAGACTCAAGCAATCCCCAACCTCAGCTTCCCAGGTAGCTGGGATTACAGGCGTGCGCCACCACACCCAGCTGTTTTTTTGGAACTAGGTCTTACTATGGGCCCCAGGCGGGACTCAAACCGCGATCCCTAGCCCCAGCTGCTTCATAGGCTGAACCTTACAAGTACGAGCCACCGTGCCCGGCCTTGCAGCTTCTTATATGTCTATTTTCATTTCTTTCTTCAGATTTGGAAATTCTCTTCAATTATTTTTTTCAAACATTTTCTTTGTTTTTCTCTTCTCCTTCTGGGATGCCTACTATTCTGATGTTGGTTTTTCTTGAGTTGTCAGATACTCCCCTGAGTGTATCTTAATTTTTCCTTTGCATCTCTCTTTCCTTTTCTGGCTTTTTGTTTTTTGGTTTTTTTTTGTTTTTTTTGTTTTTGTTTTTTTTTGTTTGTTTGTTTGTTTTTTTGCCTGCTTAGGTCTGAATCTTCAAGAGTGCTAATTCATTCTTCCATTTCTTCTATTCTTTGACCTTTCCCTGAGCTTTTTAGTTCATCTGTTGTTCTTTTAGCTTCCGTCAATTATTTTTAAGGATTAATTCTCATTTTTGATTCATTGATTGTGTTTCTCATCTCGTTCTTGTCCTTTTCTGTCTTCACTGTTACATCTTCCAGTGTTTTCATCATGATGGTTCTGAATTCTTTTTCATCAGGTCAGGTAATGAGTTCTGAATTCTTTTTCGTCAGGTAATATTTTTCCGCACCTGTGTTGTTGGTGTCAGTGGGCTGGCTTACTTTCTGAGCTGCGTTGGTCTCAGGATGGTCGATTTGATCGTTTGTGATTTTCCTTCTCCCCATATTTTGCTTTTGGATTTGCTCTGCCCTTGGTGTGCTAGTGCCACCGGTGCCAGTGGGCGCTATTTCTTGGTGATATTGCTGGTTTGTAGATGTATTTGCCGAGTATGCGGGCTACAGTGGTTGGTGGGCAGGAGTAGAGCTGCAGGTCCCTGAAACTTCTCTCTCAAGTGCTCGTCTGAACCTCTGCTAATGGTATTCCAAGATTCCAACTCTTTTCCTGGATTGCCCGATGCCGTGCACTGTGTCAGGGGCCTTTCCTGCCATGACCGAGGACTGGGGTTGCGGGTGAGGTGAATGTATACTTTTTAAATTTATTTCTCTATTATTGGCTATTCAAGCTGAACTGGATATTCAGTTATCTGCAGTGTTGTTGAAAATAGTCTTCTAATACAGGTAAGTATTTTCCTCTAAGGAAGAAATGGAATTAGTATATCATAGCTTATTAACATTTTCAGTTTTACTAGAACTGTGAGATCATATCCCAAAGTGATTGTGCCAATTTATATTCCTTCCATTTCCCTACACCCTTGCTAAAACTGGTCTTACCTTCCACATGTAATCTGTATAAATCAATCCTCATCTTTGAAGTTTCAACAGTGTCATGTGCAAATAAACATGTGTTCTAAAATCTAAATCACATATTAAAAATTACATTTGACTTTCACCCCTTAGTGTGACTTTCACAACACACAGGATGAAACTATCTTAAAAAGTATTCTCCGCCTATGGATCTCCTCAAATTCCCACTCACTATGTCATAAGAGGAACTTTAATCTTTCTTACTACCTGAAACACCCAGGTTAATTTTTTTCTTTTAGCTATTGTCTGTGCTTTCCAGTGTAAATCTAGTAAACCCTGGCTTATTGCATTTCTCTCTCTTAACCAGTATCCTGATCTTTGGAGCAAAGTCCAGGAGCAGTGCTCAAGGACAGAGCTGTCTTTAGCGATGTGAGGAGTAGAGGTTGTAAATACTTTTATTTTTATTCTTTTTCCTATCACACCTGCTTGTGCAAAAAGCAAGGTTGGTTTTAAGTTTAAACTTTAAGTACGAGGAATGTCTTTGCACCCGGGGGGTTTTAAAGTTCTTCTCTTATGTACACAGTACACAGAACAAGGTAGATCCTGAGGAAAACAAAAAACAGCTTCCAGGGAACAAACAGATAAGAAGCCCTCACATCAGCACAAGCGCAGCCAGGGGGGCTAATAAAACCCTTTCTTAATTCTGACCCTGTTGCTCACATGGTTTTGTTTCAAAATTCGGAGGCCTTTTACGAGACTTTTGATATTCCCGCAATTGTTAAACAGATGATTCTGGTGTTCCTCCTGTGCACAAAGTCCATTATTGTCTAGTTTGGAGGGAGGTGGAGCAAGCAGAGAAGACAGAGGAGACTAGTGTCTGGCCTTAGGAGTCTCAGCTTGGGTTAGAGTGCCACTGTGACACTGTGCAGATGCAAAGGTCAAATTGCAGGGGTGACAGGACTTGACCACCTGTCTGTGTGACTGTGGGCATTCCAGCCTTTGAGTGTTGGTTTCCTCACATATAAAACTAAGAATAATGCTAATCTCATACATCTGTTCTGAGATCGGTTCTTCTTTTCCCTGGCATATATTTTGTGAAGGAAAAACGAAGCATGCGTATATTTTCTTTGATGTTCACTCACTCCTCTAGCAGGGAAATGCAAGTCAAAACCACAATAAGATATCACTTCACACCCAGCAGAATAGCACTCGAATTTATTTTAGAAATGGAAAAGATTAAGTGTAATGGGAAATTGGAAGCATCATACATTTCACACAGGAATGTGAAACGGGCCTGCACTGTGGAAAACAGTTTGAAGTGCCTCAAAAAGCGAAACGTCGAATTGCCATATGACAGCAATTTCACGCCTAGGTGTAGGCACGAGGAAAGCAAAACAGGCTTCAAACAAAACCTGTAAGTGAATGTTCACTGTCGTCAACTTAAATGAGGGAGCGACGTAAATGTGTGCCAATGGATGAACGGCTGAGTAAAGTGTGGTGGACAACGGCATGTTATTTGGCTTTCCGAAGGAATGAGAATCTGATAAATGCTACAATATTTATGAACCTTAAAAACATTATGCTAAGTGCAATAGAGCAGACATGAAAGGACAAATGCTATGTGATTTCATTTATATTATATACTTTATATATTTATATGTTCTTAAGTGTGTTTGCACAGCGCAATTTCCTCTTCTTGGAAGCGATGCTGGAAGGACGCACCACAGCAAGGCATGCGATTGAGTATAACCTGGTGACTTCAGCATGATTAGGAGCAGAGTGGAGGAGGAGGGGGGGAGCCCAGGACTCCAGGCATCTCTGGGACTTGGACAGTAAGCCCACCTGCGAGCCAGGTGGATGTCTGGGAAACTATTGATGCTCAAAAGTGTCATTCAAGGCAGCTCTAAAACCTAACGTGTGCATCTGTTCCACGGTCATCCTACAGAGGCATCTCAGCCCAGAGCTGAGAATGAGCAAGAGTCTTGGAGGAACAAGAGCAGAGCGGACAAAACGACATCTGTTCAAGGATGTGTGCTCTCCTGGGCAGGCAGTCCAGGTCTCCCCGAAGCACCGGTCTGCAAGTCACAGGCTGCTTAAGCAGCCGCTAAAAAGGGCTCACGTTTCTGGCATTGTTGGGGGTGACCTTTCCTGGTAGCAGGTCTGCCATTTGTGTCTCTGCAAAGCGTGGGATCCATTTCGGATTCCAAGAGGAAGAGACTTTTCCTGGGAAACATGGTTCAACGTGTTTCTGTCACACCGAGAACACACAGAAGCAAGGAAGCCTAGGATAGGAGAGTGCTGAGTGTACAGCCCTGCTAGTAAATTTCTGCAATGTCGGATTTATTTCCGTAGTATCTGTCAAAGGAACTTAGAAGCACCTTTCGATTCCCGTCTCTCCCCACCACTCAGCTATTCCTTCTGGAGGACCTAAGCCCAGCGAGACGCCAGCCCAGCAGCAGCGTGAGAGAAAAGCACTTTCTCAAGCTGGAAGGACTTGCCTCATTCCAGACCGCAGTAGCTACCTGACTTTGGTTTCCATCAAAGAGACGTCATCAGAAGGCGCAAATGAGTTGCTGTTCCATAGAACTAGTTTCTGCAAGTCCATGGTAGAGACCTTTGACTTGTCACTGAACTTTGTCTTCAGCTGAGGGGGCCTCAGAGACCCCACAGTCACCACGACGCGGCCTGAGGTGCGGAGGGAGGCCTTGGGGAAGCCCGGCTACTAAGAGCCAGGGACAGCAGCACCTCTTTAGAAGGGGGGACTGCACAGAACCGGCAGGGGTAACGAAGACTTCGTCGATGACAGCCACCCGCGGGAGCAGCTGCTTGGCGCTGAGGCTTGGAGACGCCGCTCGAGGCGGCTGTCTCGCCAGCAGCACCCGTCCTCGCGGTGAGGGGAAACTACCGGCAGCGCAGTGGACTGAGCAGGTGAGACGACTGGGCCGCGAGCGCTTATGTAGGGTTCACCGAACCCCGGCTGCCCTGCCAGAACCCGCGTGCTCAGCCCCATAGCTTTGCTGTGAAACTTCGTTGAGAGAAAATGCGAATTCACTTCGCGGCCTGCCGTGCACGCAGCACCGATGACTACTAATGTCCTTATTTTCACTCGCACTTTTGGTAGGAATGAGGTTTCTCAAACACCGAACAGGAACCTGAGGCAGCCAGAGAGACCCTGAGTTGTAACCTGGCCTTCAGAGTCCTGTCAGGAGGGCGGGACCAGGAACGAGAGCGCGTTACACTTGGCCCGGGGCCAAAGTGCATGACTGCACAAACACTGGAACTGTTCTGTATTCAGACACATTTGAAAGGATTTTTCCAGCATAAATTTCTAAATGTGCTGCTTGTTTTGTAATTCAATCTAGGGCAGCAGCAGTAGTGCTATCATTATTTACATTTCTGCCTTCCAGCCCTGGATCCAAGATATTTGCAGCAGTATGAATTGGCTCATAAAAAAATCTCTTTCCTTAAAAAAGCATTGCACGTTACTTTCTTTTATGCCCATAAGCAGATGTACACTAATAATCGTTTACATTGGTTTGTTTCTGGGGTAGTTGGTCAAAAGCAGCTTACTGATTCAGACACTATAGGTAGTTTGACATGAAACTTGATTTTCAGAACTATTTCGGTAGAGGAAAGCCTCAGTCACAAAAACTGAACTTTCAAATATAGTTCTACATGTTTCTGTTTTCATCAACGGCAACTTTATAAACAGCTGGAAGCTCTTCTCAACCTCGTGGGACTGTTCTGTTCTTCAGCATTTCCAGCAGTAACTTGATTGGCTGTTACCCCTGAATTTATAATTGTGAAGTCGAGAAAAGCATTTTCCTTTAGTATTTGTCAAGTGTTAAGATGGTTCTAAGAGTGAGCACTTACTGTTGCGTGTGGGGTCCTTAGTTACTCTACCCTCTTCAAATTCTGGAAGGACTAGGCTGCTTGGATCCAGAAGGGACCGTTGCCTGTGGAGCCTGTAACTGGTTTAGACTAGAATCGTGGGCAAAAGCGTTCATTCTGTGTGAGAAGGTTCGTGGACTGTGCACCCTACACCCAAGGTTTCTGGGTGCTATATTTTTGCGACTTTGCCTATATTTCCGTTTGCTCCTCTGATATCTCTTGACCCCAATCTATCACATCACATCCATCTCTGAACAAGCTCTCATTCCTCAATTGCCCTAAGATTAACGTCTTTTCTGAAACACAAAAGAATTTTTCTCTAAACTGAAAGAGAATCATAGGACTTCACACTTCACGATTCTTGATTCAAAAGTGATTTTCATTCCTTAGATGCCTAAATTACCCCAGTATATAATTACAGGATCTTGCTTTGGAAAGGACCCTAGAGCTCAATCTAATTTTCAGTTAGTTCCAGGATTCATTATTGCAGAATCAGTGATCGTTTGTAAATCATTCTCTGATTACTTTCCTGACAATGAAGATGATTGAGTAAGCTGTCAGAAAAATATTTCTTAAAATGATTTAAGACCTCCCTAAATTTTTTCTCTGAGCAAAGGTTCATGGTCGTATAGATGGGATTTCTCTATTTTCATTTACAGGGTTTTTTTAAAATCAAATTATCACCAAATGGATCAAAATGTAGCATATTTTAATAGGAAGTATTTCTAGTGGTTCTAGCTCTGTTAATCTATATTCCAAAATATTATTCACTCCTTCAAGCTCGCAGCCCTGATGCAGCATCCCAAATATCAGTGCCAAAACCAAAAGTACATTCTCCTGTGACATCAATAATAATTTTACAGTATGGTGGCAGGAAATGCACTTTCAGCTCGCTGGCTATAAGCTATTAAACCATGCGGAAACAACTGTTTGGAAAGCAGCCAGGTCCCCTTGGCTAAAAGGCCAACTCTGAGGAAGACAAAGGTAATGTAAGAAGGCAAACTATGCCATCTGACCAACAGCATTATCGAGACGCTGTAGAGGAAGAGTTCTTCAACTCTCCATGGTGGATGGCTGGTTAAAAACAAATTCCAGTCTACTGTAGACCCGTGAAATAGGAACTCAAGAACTTAGAAGTAGCGGCAATGTCAAGATGTTCTCCAAGTTTCCAGATACTTTTATTTCATGGCTATATTTAATCAGTATTCTTATCAAACTTCTTTAGTTTATATATTTTTCACAGTTACCTCATCAGGGGCCGGTAACACTTTCAGGACTGGTATTGATTTGCGAAGCACACACTGAATAGCACTGCTTCAGACAAGAAGGATGAGGATTTCATCTGGTGACCTAGTCCTTCGAGTCCAGTTCCCGTGACACGCCAGTTCAAGGGCCATATGTGCATCTTTGTTAAACACAAATTAGTAGCTATTTTTTTTTCGAGACTAGGTCGTGCTGTTTTGCCCATGGAACCGCAGGCTCCCGTTGCCCGGGGTACCACGGACTCAAGCCATCCCCAGCCTCAGCTTCCCAGGTAGCTGGGATTACAGGTGCGCGCCACCACACCCAGCTATTTTTTGGGGACTACATCTTGCTGTGTTGCCCTGAGCGGGACTCGAACCATGATCCCCAGTACCAACCGCTTCATAGGCTGAAACTTACAGGCACGAGCGACCGTGCCTGAAATTGGTAGCTATTCTTAAGGGGTAGGAAAATACCCCATTATGCAGATAGTATCGATGAAAGCAATTGCCATTTTTAAACCATGTGTCAGTAGTTTCATGATGAAATCTCAGCTAATCACATGAGTGGGGAGAAAATATGTGTGCCCTGTGGAAAGTTGCATCAAATGTCACTTTTCCACAGTTAGGTAATTACCAGGAATAGACTTTAGAAAGTGGCGTGAGAGCTCCTCCAAAGAAGTAATTTTGCCAGTGGGACTCCGGAGTAACCCGAGGTCAGAGGTAGTAAGGAGGGGAAGGGGACAGGCCAAAGGATGACAGATGGCATGTGTAATTAAAGGACTAGGGGACAGTGACCTGAATTCCCTCTCTGTCACTGGTGTTTGTCCCGGGCTAAAGGCTTTAAACGGAGCCTTCTGATACTGAAGACTGTCAGGTTGGGCAATTAGGGCTGAGCAGCAGGACGGAACGCAGAGCAGACAGGCTACTGGCCGCCACCAATGAGGCACTTAGCCCTGACCCTGCGGATAACAAACCGGAGTCAGGGCGATCTGATTCTTCATTAATTGCCAAGGAAACAAGAATGTTCGCATCTACAGAGCGCAGAAAATCCAGCCACACTTTTAAATCTAGGGCTACATGTGTAAATACAGACAAGAATCACCAGCTATTTGGTGAAAAGTAAAAAAAATTAAAAGGAGTCACCAGACTCAACCAACACAATAACGAATGTCTAAGGAAACTGTCAGTGGAGTGAAACAGAAGGGGACTGTAAATGGAGAGAAACAGTATTTAGATTCATCACACGCATAGAATAGGTCATTAAATACCTTGCATTCATAGAAATATCATCAAATACCTTGCATCCATAAAAATAAACTCCTTCTGTAAAGAGACAGCAGGGTTCTTGGTTGTAAACAGTATAATCCGCATAAGTTAATCTAACAGAAGCAAATATTGATTGAGTGGCCACTATGTGCCAGCTACTCTTTGGGGATACAACAGCAAGTAGAGCAAAGTCCATGTGCTTGAGGAGCTTATATTTCAGTGAGATTCTAGAAACAACTAAGAAATACATGACTCAGGTGGTAGCAGCAAGCAGAGTGAAGAAGAAAGCAAAGGATAGGGGAGTGTGTATGTATATGTAGGGCCAGAGAAGCTCTCTCTCTCTCTCTCTCTCTCTCTGCTGATTTTAGCAAATATGCTAGGAGAAAAAGGAAGTGAAGAGGATGGAGGAAGAATGCTTCAAACAAAAGGAGCATCTGGGGAGTTTCCATGAGCAGGAAGGAGACTCGGCGGTTTCAGTGAAACAAGGGAGGAAGAGGCAGAAGTGGAAGGAAGAGCTATTAGAATAGGCCGCATTTGATAAGACCTTGTAGACCATTGTATTTTGTGTTTTGTTATGACATAAATGGAATCATTGTAGGATTATGAGCAGAAAAGTGACAATCTGACCCAGATTTTAACTATTTCACTGGAATAAGGATTTTTGGTGTGGGACAGGGTGTTAACAGTAAGGATAAGAAGATGTGGCCAGAGTCTGGATACATTTGGAAGGAAATACAGACATGATTTGTTGATACATCGAATTTGGGGCATGGGAGAGAGAAAGCAAAGATAATGCTAAGGCTTTTGCATGGGGAACTGGCATTAATAAGGCAGTGTTTATTAGAAAGGAGAAAATTACAGGAGAATCAATTTTTGTTGTCGAAGGTGACGTGCTGAGGTTTTGCACTTGTTAAACAGGAGATATCTATAAAATATCCAAGTAAAGATGTTGACTAGGCAGTGGGATGTTCATTCTGCAATTTAGAGGCGGGATCCGAGGTTAGAGATATTAATTTGAGAGCTACTGATGCAGGGGAATGAGTCTTGTGTTACTTTAATGCTTTGAAGGCGTGAACTGAGATGTCAGCAGAGGATAGTGAGAAAATAACCAGTGAGATAGGAGAAGTAATAAGAAGTGTCCCAGAAATCAAGTGAAGAATGTATTTCAAGGAGAGGGTAATCAGCTGTGTAAATAATATGGCAGGTCAAGTAAGATGAAGACTAATAATTAACCTTTGGATTTAGCAATATGGAGGTCATTAGCAAACTTAGCAAGGGTAGCTTATTAAACAAGGTCATCAGTTGAGGGTGATAATGGAGCACTAGATCTTGGAGGCCTAAGGAAAGGACGCATGACATGAAATAGTCGTCTATGGAGTGGGTTATTAGCATGCAGCAGCCTTTCCAGGCACCACTACAGGCCCTCTGAGGTTAATTCTCGTAAAATTGAAGACTGAAATTACATGGAGATCAAACTAGTAACAGGGAGAGAGAATAGGTATGAAGTTGGGTTTTAAGTAAGTTTGGGGTTTATTTTTTCCAGGTGAGTATGATGAATGGAAACAGGGGCAAAGGAGTTCTCGGCGTATGCCCTGGAGTGACTGTAACAATGGGCTCTGAAATATAAAGTCTGGTAAGAAGCACAGTGAAAATGTGAAGCGATTGAGTAGCTGTATAAAGTTATAGGGTCACGGGATTGGAGGCGCCAGCAGGCTCAAGAAAAAGTTGGCAGTGGAGCAGGAAGGAATGAGCAGAAAAGGTAAGAAGAAGTGGTTCGAGGAAGGAATGCTGACATTGCGATTATAGTGCAGTTATTTCTTAAAGGAAGCTAGAAAACCAATCTTGAGGCTCAGTTTCCAGAAACGGTGGTTCAGGACCAATGCCTCAGAACTGATCTGTTAGAAAAACTGTTGCTCCTGCATCGGATGCCAAGAAATTGACTTTCCTGTAACAGTCACTTCTGCCAGCTGTGATGCCACCACTTTATTAAGAACTTGACCTTGCAATCTCTGCCATCCTTCAAAGCCAAGTTCCTTTACTACTACCTATTTTACTATTCGAGCAAAATGAAAACCATGCAGTATCACATTATGTATGTCTTCAATTCTGAATCGTGTCAGGGTATCTGAGTGATAGAAACTAAGTCATAGTCCTACCTCTTAGTTTCAACACAGATTAGAAGTTTGAGTTTTGATTTTTGCATTTAAGAGGTAATAAGTACTATTAAGTATTAATTTTTCAAACGTAGAGAATCTGTTTATTAGTCAGGAGCAACTATGACAAATGTCTAGTTATACTAAATGCCCATTACTAAAAAGGTAACTAACAGCATGCATACCACTAAAACCAGAATTGCTGGCTTGAAGCTTGAGCATTGAATTTCTCTCGGAATGCAAGCCCCAAACCTAAGAACAGATAAGAAAAAAATAAGAGACAGACAAATCTTTATGGGAATTCCAGTATCTCTTTAACAAAGTCTCAGAAAGGAAGGTAGCGACAAAGACAGGGACAGAAAGCTAGAGGGATAAAAAAAGAAAGAGGAAGCGGGGGAGGGACGTTTGGGACATGTTGCGCCTGTTCTCCCCACTCCAGGCATCCCCAGGATTCTCTTTTTATCTGTCACCAGCCTCCTGACTGGCCACGCTCTTTTTGACCCCTCCTTTCACACGGCTTTCACAGAGCAATCTTTCTGGGAAGTAAATCTGATCCTGTGGCTTCCAGTTGAGAAGATTTTCTGTTTCCTTTAGAAGAAATGTAAACTCCTGGAATAGTATATTCTGTCCTCCACAACTATTTTCCACCTTTACCTTACTCCATTGCCAGGAAGGTAAGAAGGAAGGAGGGAAGAGGGAAGGAAGGAAGGAAACACTGAACTAAAATTTTCTTAATCTGAAGAATGACTTACATTTTTAGATATAAAGAGCCCACTAAGTCACAAGAAGGAATAATGGGGAAATGGCATATGCCTGCGCACATTTTAGTAAAACAAGCAAACTAACTAAACTGAAAGGAAATACCCTCTTCAAGGCGTTTTCTGTGCAGCACATTAGCTACACATCTGTGGGGCATTTCTGTTTGGAGCGCTAATTCACCCCTCCATCAAAATCATCAAATGCCCCAGGCAAATAGGAAACTGCTCTTTGTCAGTTATTTTATCAGGAAAATGCAAATCAAAACCACAAGATACCACCTCACACTTGTGAGAATGGCCAATATCGAAAAGACCAGAAACAACAAATGTTGAGGGTGTGCTCGTTTCCGTTGTTATATATGGAGATTTTTCAAAGTATGAAACATGGATCTAAGGGACATAGGAACAACAAACAAAAGCCAAGAAAAAGTCAAAATAAGCTAACAACAGAACTGGAGCAAGCAGTTAGAGAAGGGGAGAGGGGAGGGAGAAATCAGCGAAGGGAGGAGCACAAGAAGACTAAGATGAAGGTTCATGGGTGATAAGGTGGAGGGAGAATCCCAGGGAATGCAATGATGTAACATATATATATATATATCATACATATATATGTAACATATAAACACATATATATGTACGCATTTATACAAATATACATAAATATGTAAACAACAAAATGAGTAATGAAGAAAAAATGGATCTACCATGTGACCCAGCAATCCTGCTCCCGGGCAGCTGCCTGCGGAATACAAAAACACTGATGTGAAGGGATACATACCCTCCTTGTTCACCTGCAGCACTGTTGCCAATAGCCAAGCAATTGACCCAACTAAGTGCCCCCAAACAGCTTAATGGATCAAGAGGTGGTCTAGCTACGCCGTGGAATACTGCTCAGCTATAAAAAGTGAAATCTTGCAATTTTCGACAATGTGGGTGGAACTAGAGGAGATTATGCTACGTGAAATAAATCAGAAGGAGGACAAAAATACCAGGTGATTTTGCTCATATGTGGAAACAAAGTAAAGGAGCAGACAAAACTAACCCAAAACAACCCCTAGAAATCTGACTGTAGAACTGAGGCTGCCAGCGGGGGAGAGGCAGTGGGCAGGGAGCAAAGGAGGGAGGGGACCCAGTGATTACGGTGAGGGATATTGGTGCTTTGATTGTGGGCGTGAGGCAGTAACATATACCTGAAGAGATGGGCACCTGTACCTCTTAACCATATCCAGTATTGTAAGCCAGCGTTAATGTAATAACGTACAGTAATGAAAATAACTTAAACGATTTTTAAAAAAACAAAATGGATCAAAGGGTTAGCAAATCCGAACTCGCAAAATACGATGAGCACTAGAAGAAAACGTGAGGAGATAAGACACAAAACCTAGATGTCATTTGCCCAAATGAAAAAGATTCATCTGTTTGACTTCATGATATTTCAAAACATTTTCAAAGAATGAGTTATTACCAATGAAGTTAAAAGACCAATGACAAACATAAAAAAGATGAATGTCTGTGCCAGAAGGCTAATTGTCCTAACATTCATACATTAATATAATGAAAACACAATTTGATAGAAAATGGACAAAGAACATGAAAATACAGCTCTCAAAGTGAAACATAAGTAACTAGTAATATTGGGGAAAATGTTGAATTTTACTCATATTTTTAAGAACCCAAGAGGTCATGTTTTTACTTCTCAAATAGAAAAGTGTCAAGGAATCTGATAATATACTTGGTCGGCAAGATTATGAGAAAAATGAACATTCTTTTAAACTGGTGGCAGTATAAATTGATGCAAGTTTTTTTGAGAACAATTTGGCAATATTTAGCAAAATTGAAATACAGATATTCTTTGTCTCAGCATTTTCATTTTATAAATTTATTCTACAGACTGGGACAAATATCCAAAAATACATGTAAAAGACGTTTATTGTAGCATAGTTTGTAATGCAAAAAACCTGAAAACATTTTAAAAATGAAATCATTTTAGAAAACACTCTAAAAATTCCCTGAAAACATGCAGAGGTTAGAGATTAGACAAGCACTTCTGACAAAATGAAGGGGCATACATGACAGAAGTCTATTTTTATGAGCACTAAAGACCCTCTAAAATGTATTCTTAAAAAAAAAAACAACTTTCTTGAGCAGTCACTTCCAATTTGCCCTCATCCTAAGCCCTGAATTAACCAATCTGCTTTCTGCCTTTATGAATTTTCTTGTTCTGGATAGTTCATATAAATGGGATCACACACTACATGCTCTTTTGTGTCTGGTTTTTTTCACTTACTGTGACGTTTTCAAGATTCATCCACATTGTAGCAGGAATCAGTACTCTGTCCCTTTTCGTAGCTGAATAATATTCCACACTGTAGATAAATAGCATTTTATTTATCCAGTTATCAGGTTAGTGGACATCTGGGTTGCTCCTATCTTTTGGGTATTCTGAATAAAGTTGTCATGAATAGGTGCATACATGTTTTTGTGTGGACATGTTTTCAATTCTTTTGGCTGTGTATTTAGGATTGGAATAGCTGTATCATATGCTCACTCAATGGTTAACGTTTTGAAGAACTTTCTTTTTCCAAAGTTGCTGTAGCAGTTTATAGTCTCAAGTAAATTTGTTAATCTCTCTAACAAATTTGGGACTTCCAAATTCTTCATATCTTCATATCTTTGACAACATGTTTTTTAGCCACTCTAGTGCATATGAAGGAATATCTAATTGTGTTTTTGCTTTGCATTTCCTTAATAATGAATGATGTTGAGCATCTTTTCAAGCACACATCTGACTGTTTCATCTTTTTTGGAGAAATGTCTGTTCAGATACTTTGCCCATTTTTCAATTCAGTTATTTGTTTTTGTTGTTGAGTTGACAGAATTCTTTATTTTTTATGGATACAATTTGCTTATCAGATAGATGATTTGCAAACATTTTTCTCCCAGTCTGTGGGTTGTATTTTAACTTTCTTGATGATGTTTGGCCACAAAAATGGTTCTGATTTTGGAGTACAGTTCATCTGGTTTTTTTTCTTTTCTCATTTTTCTTTTCTATTGAAGCTGAGAAGGGTTTGCCTAGATTTACTCCTGTGCTTTCTTTCAAGAATTTTGTAGTTTTAGATCATACACTTGTGTTTAGCTTCCATTTTTAGCTAGTTTTTGCATATGGCTTGAAGCAGAGGTCCAATTTCACTTTTTGCATGTAATTATCCATTAATCCAGCCCTATTAAAAAAAAATCTATTCCTTCTCCCATTAAATTGTCCTGACACCCTTGCAGAAAATCAATGACCACAAACGTGAGGGTTTATTTCTGGATGCTCATTTCTCATTTTCAATGTAGAACTCTTACACTATTTCTTTCATTAAATTCAGTCTGATTATTCTACAAACAATCTGAAAATGAGACCATCAAAGCTAGTGTACAGTAATGCGATTTATTTTTGTAGAATGATCTTATATCTTGTCATCTAACTGAATGTGCACATGTATATTTTAGATAAAGAAGTTGCCTAGGAAGTTTATTAAAAAGAATAATCATAGGCTGCTGGGTAACATTCTATAGCCATACCATCCTGATTGTAACCAATCTCGTAAAAAGTCATTTGCGTTATTAAGTAGTAATCTGTTGTGTAGATATAATGAACTTGTACCCATCTCTGTAATGGGTGCAGGATTTACAGTATATCTGTAAAAATTGTTTGTATCCTCATGAATGTGCAATAATCTAGCTAGAGAGTAAAGAGCTTATCATTGCCTAAAATAACTATAATAGAAAGCGTGCCGTAAACGTGAAAACAAAATCCTTTCTGATTCATTCATACTTTACCCTAGTTTCTACGAATTTTTGTTTCATTTTAGCAAAAGCAAAGGTAAAGAAGAGCACCATCTCCTCAGCCAGGTGGAACCTATTCTAGATGCAAATTACCTTCCCACTTTTCATTCCCCCATAACTGCTCTTTCTTTAGTATGATAAGGGGGTTGGGGTGTAAGTTCTGGAGTCCGACTGCCCTAAGGTAACTCATTTTTACCCGTCTTGTGCTTAGTTACCCCATCTTAAAATGAGATTTTTAGTGCCTTACTTGGGGAATTTTTGTAAGGATTATATGTGTAAAGTACAGCACTCACTGCTCATAGGGAGTAAATACTAGCATGTCATTAATACTGCACATCGGTTAGTTGGCCTATAAGGAAGGAGATAGACATAATTATCTCCAACCTGGGATGATTTAGAAAGAAACAACAAAATACCTCATTTTAGCCTAGGGCATCTAGATCTATGGGTAAGGAATTCCTAAGAGAAGCTTTTTCTTTTTTTTTGAAAAAATCAAGAGGAAAGCACCCCAAGGAGACAGTGATAGCGAAGGACACCAAGACAGCCGCAAAGGGAAGTAAGAAGGAGCAGAAAGCAAGGAGGCCAAAGAGTGTAAGAAGAATGCAGTTTATTAAGGCTGGAAAGAGGGGGAGCGAGAGGGCGAGAGACCTTGTAACACAGAGCAGAGAGCTTTATCAAAGTTGAACAGAGAAGAAACCCTCGCTTGAAAGGAAGAGAATGGCTATATTTAGTACTGGGTAGGATGTCAGTTCTGAAAATAAACTTCCCAGAACTGAATCTAATCTTCTGTGCTGTTGTCACCTGCAGCGGAACCTGGACACGTCAGCTACCTCAGAGCTCCGACATTCACAAGGACTTGCCGTTGCCTCCTTGTCCCATCCCTGAGTTCGCAAACTCTGGGTCCTGCGGACAGCAGAGTCATAGGGCTGAAGGAAGCCAAGTGCAATTCAGTGCACGTGTGGCACTGGGAAGACCCCACTGTGTAGCGCCGCAAGGTAAACGCCGGACGGTGAGCGGCCTAAACAGACGGGCCTAGACTGGCCTAAACCGCCCTCCCAGCTGTGCACTGCCGCTGCGTGCTTGCAGCCTCGGCCTCTGCAGGGCGGCGGCTCGCGCAAGGCTGCGTGTGCGAGCGAGGCCCGCAGACGTAGAACAAGACAAACACGGAAGGTCTCTTTAGAAACACACGTTGTTTTTAGAAAATACAGGCGGCCCCTTTCCTTGCAGTGGGTGAAAATGAACTGGAGAAAACAGTCTTTAGGGGGGAGAAAATACAGGTCACACGGTTCCCGAACTGGAACCGCCCATTCCATCTTCACTTCAAGTGTCAGTTCGCTCTCTGAACTGTTGCAATCTCTCGCAGTTTTCTGTCGACTTCCTGTGTGCCTCCTCCCAGATAGATACTCCACCGCTAGGCCGCTGAGGGCACGCTGAAGTTACAGGTCAGACTATGCTCTCCTCTAGAATCAAGCACCTGCAGTGGCACCTTCTTAGTTGTGAGGAAAATGCACCGTCTTTGGCATGGTCTGCAAGACCCAACATGGACCCAGGCGTCTTCCACCTCCCTGCCTTCGTTTACTGTGCCCTCACTCCTTCCATCCCTGCCCTTCCAAGATGTGCGTGCAAGCCCATGCTGGCCCGGGGCCTTGCATGTCCTCTTGCCTCCTTGTGGGACATGTTTTTCCCGTATAACTGCAAGGCTTGCTCTCTCCCTTGGTTCAAGATTCAGTTCAGATGTCACCCAAACAGAGACTTTCCATCCCCAGCATCCATAAAGAGCTTGCTCCCCTCCCCCTGCTTCATGTTTGGTGAGGAAAGTAATGGGTTGAAAGGTGTAACAGGCGGTTAGAGGCTGGGTCTAGAGCTCGGCTAAGAGGCCACAAGCAAACATGTAGATTTGGGAGTTTCCACTTCTCCGGGCAAGGAAGGAAAGTGTAATGGCCTAGAGCTAAGCAAAGTGTCATACGGTCAAGAACCGTATGGAACTTTTTGAGAATGCGGATCCTTTGACTCTCACCCAAGATCTCTCGAGTAAGAATCTCTGGAGGTGGGACTTAGGAATATGCAGCTCGATAAACTTCCGGATAAAATGCTGCTGTGCCGCCCTGGTTGGGAACCACAGCTTGAAAACTCCATGCAGCCCTACCAAATGGCCTGGTAATCTCTGACCTACCGAACAGGTCAGTGCTTCACAGCGCACCTCAGCCGGCCAGCCAGTGTGTGGCAAACACTGGTTGGCCACTCTCAACTTGAAACTCTGCATTTCCTTCACTCGCAGGCGCAGGCGTGGTCTGCTGCCCCCTTCCTGGCTCTGCAGCCTGTTGTGTGGGCTTCGTGAGCTTCTTCCCTGTCAATCCCTCAAACGTTTGTGCTCTAGAGCGTCTTGACCGCTACCCTTCCGCTGCTGCAACGTTCTCCACACTCACTTAGGCTTATCAATGCGCATGACTTAGACCTGTGTACTGCTGCTTTCTGAAGTTGTATTCCCGTTCCATAGTCTCTTCCAAATTCAAAGCATGCAGAATACTGCCTAGATTACCATTCAATATTTCACGGGCACTTCAAATCCACCGAAAGCTTATTTGAAAAGCATTCCCTCCGAATCTCGTTAAATGGCAGAATTAAAACCCCCATTTGATAAGCGTCAGTCTTGTTTAGTCTACATTCTGCCTATCACCCAGTCTCCTGCATCCTCTCTGTCCTTGCCTCGATTCAGGCCACAGTCAGTGCTTATTTGACTGAGTAGCAGATTCCGCTGCAGTTTGTGTTCATAGGTCCATTTGTTCTACTACCCCGGGTAGTGGGAGGATAAGGCCGTCCACTTGGCCAGCCAGGCTGTGTTGAGGGCTTACTACATGGCCTGCTGTGTCACCTCCATCTCTGTATCTTTCACGTCGGGTATCTCAGCTGACATTAAGTAGGTGCTCAGTATATGGTTGTTCCACTGAGGTACCTGAAATTTACTGTTATAGATGAGAAAAGTAGGGCCTAGAAATGAAAAGCTACCGGTCTGATGCACACACCACGTTAGAAAGAAGTATACATTTTCTCACTCTCATTTCCATTTTCTTCCCATGGGATCACATCAGACGCTCCCCACCCTCACATTCCTCCATCCCTCCCAAGACATATTCTTCTCGTTAAATTTTCGATGATGTTCTCTCATTATTGGTGATATGCTCTTATACTTCTTGGTCAGCTTCGTGGCAAAGACAGTTTTTAGGCCCATCACTAGAGGCTTCCTGCTTCAAACTGTAGTTACCCGGCATCGGCACTGCTGACTCAGCTTCTCAGCCCGTACCTTTGTGGAGTAGGCAGAGGACAGCCCTCAGAACTTGCAGCCTCTGAAGGATTTGCATTGTGTCCTGGGAAAAGGAACGAGGGAAGATGGTCAGCTTTTGTCTAGAGTCTATTTTTTTGTGCATGAAAGAAGAGAGTGGCATATAATTATGCCTGAGAAAATTTGATATTTGATTTGATCTATGGATGCAGGTTGCGACCATTATTTTAGACACTATCTTGGACGATCATATAGACTGGCTTTTGGTGGTAACCTGTTTTCACTTGCGACAGTTTCGGAACACATAAATAAGCTCAGCGTATTCTAAGAATACGAATAAGACACATGGGTGGTGCTCCAGAGAAAACTGCTGCTGCTAACTTGTTCCTGCAGTGGGGCCGCCAGGATGGCTGTAAACGTGCTGTTTTTATACCTCCGTGTCTCTGCGAATTGTGTTGTCACTGCTCGCAATGGTTGTCACTCGTGTCTAGGGAGCATCCCATCACGCCCTCACGATTAGGTTAGGTGTATTTCCTCTCTTTTCCCTTCCTTAGCACTTAACATCCTTGACCATATTTGTCTGTTTGCTACCTTTCCTACGAAATTATGAACTCGTTGAGAGCAGAAATTCATTAGTTGACTATATATTCATCAATGAGTTATGTATTGATTCCAGGCGTCTATGTTGATATTTAGTATACATCTATATTAACATGCAGTTGATTCACTTAGTTTTTCTATTTATTCATGCTTAACTCTGTGGGCCAATATTAAATCAGCAATGAAAACAACTGAGATGATTCCACCTTCTCACCTCTTTGAGGCACATCTATAAGTCATACTGGTTTCACAAGTGAGAAACAGAGGTCCAAAGACATTAAGTTTCTTGTTCAAGGTCACGTAGTTTTCTAGCTGCAGATGTGGAATTTGGTCCAAGATGACTGACCCCAGAGCTTACACTCCTAGTTATTACAGCCCAGAGCCGTACCACCTGCAACTCCTTCCAAAGACTTTTGCTCAAACTATTCGATATCCTTGAATAGTCCATGTCAGTGTACGCTCCCTTGCCTAACAGTACCCTGTTCACACTTCCTGAAAAGCCTCTCCAAGCCATATCCTTTTGACCCTAGCCTAGAAATCACTGATTCCAGAAAGTCCCTTCCTAACCACCTCTCTGCCCCAAAGACTGGTTTATGTATCTCTCCCCTTCTTTATTATAATTGTCTGTCAACCGTTCTCAACAGTGATGTCTTCGAGGGCAGCGGTACGATGCGTCGTATTTGCCTTCACCGCTGTATCCCCAGGGCCGGGGCACTGCTTACCCAATCAATCATCAGTGCTCACTGAATGAATAAACAGCTGATTCTTAGGCAGCTACACAAACAGTTTTTGTGTTTCTAGGTGTTGTGGTTGTAGAAAACTATTTAGTCTCATGACTTTTGAGAGGATGTTGGTGTAGTACAGTTACATACAGACATTGGCATGGAGACATTACAAACTTCACCGTGTGCTACCAGACAGCTTATTTTACAAGCTTGTTAGCTTCAGTGTGTTTCAGGAGGTGTCCTTTCTTAGCCCCTCTGTTAATGATCTCCTTTCCAGGAGTCACATTTTAACGTAGTCATTGAGTTGTCCAAGATCCCACAGCTAGTTAGTGACGCTGTTGAGCCTAGGAGTGAATACATGACTCCTGTCTCCCAATCCGATGCCTCTTTTCTTTATGCGGACGCTCTGGTGACATGACTTGAGTTCCAATTGAATTGGAGACACTGTCTCAGTACAGATCAGCCCATCTAGTTCTGAAAGTCATGATTTCCAAAAAATAATCAAGTAACCTTGAAGGACACCAGAAAAATCACTCCACTTTCCAAACATGTTCTTTGCTCTAGAGAACTCTGAGTAGTTACAGTCTTATGATGAATTAAACACACCTTCCCACACTGGTTCTTCATATCACTTCTGACAGGACAGCTAAGTCCGAATGAAATTGAAAGAAGGAAGAGTGTATCTAACAGTGTACTGAATAATGAGGATAAGATGGGTGAAAGTGTGCTGGCAGTTACATATGTAGAAACGAAGATAACTGAATTAGCTCAGAAATAATAAATAAAAATCAAATTAGGGTATCGGTACACATAGTCATGCAACTTTTGAGTACAGATGAGTCAGGGAAGACTTCACAGAATCGACGACCTGAAGGTTGAAGACAGAGAAATGTAATTCACGCAAAGGGCACACAAAGAAAGCTGGAGAAGAGTGAAACTTTCAACCTCTCTTATGTTAAAAGATATTGAGGACAGTGGGGTGTATGGAGTTGGAGTCACTTGAGTGACAGGCAGAGTAATTAATATAGACTTAATTCTCTAGGAATTAGGAAAAATCCTTGAAGAAACCAATAAAGTATGAAAATAAGCCATGTTTAAGAAAGATATATTTGGCACATATCTGTTCAAATTTAAAGTTGGACTTTTAAAAAAGGGATTTAAAATTGTAATTATCTCTTGCGTCTCCAGAAGGTCACATTAGGGGGAGAACATTTTCTGTTCAGTGAGCAGTTACTGCATCCTAGACCAATGGTGAACTGTAGAAAAGCAAGACATGGTCCGCGTTATCTACAGGAAACAGCATAGTTCTGTGATGTACCTACTATTATGACTTCCCTTTTGGAGAGGAAGAAGCAGGGTCAGAAAGGTAAATGGAGTTGCTCATGAGGAACAAAAGTTTGAGCCCGGATCTGTTTGATCTGAATCCAAGTTGGTACAGCAGTTGGCACGTAACTGATGTGCAGCAAATACTTGTTGAATGAATGAACGAACGAATGAATACATTAGGCCATCTATCATCTGCAAATGAATCTACAGATTGGCTTTAATGATTTTCCGTGATCTTGATTAGGTCAAGTCAATGTTAGAGTAAGGAAGAGGTTTGAGCCACAGAAAAGAATTTACATGGAAAAATATGGGACATGGGAGAGATAAACGAAAAGCCACGAAGAGAAGTCAAAACAAGCCAACAACCAAATTAAAGTACACAGCTGGGGGGGAGGGGCAGGGTGGGAACGGTCAGGGAGGGGGAGGTGAACCCAAGAGATCACAAAGATGTGAAATTTATATGTAAATAAATACTTTTTTAAAAAAAGGAATTTACACAGAAAAATCTCTCAGCTCTGGAAATTGACTGGGAAGAGATCTGAATTCGCTGAGAAATAAAAAATATAGATATGGATGCACACGCACATGTATGTGTTTGTGTGCACGTACAGATACATCAGCAGAACCATTTGGAGTACCTTTGGTACACACACGCACGCACGCGGACGCGTGCACGTACACGCAGACCTACAGAACCATACATGCTTTTAATTTCAGGCTTTCTTTTGTTTTCTTAACCCCCTGACAGGGTGCAAATAATAGAATGTCAGAGCTAGAGGGGACCTTAGCAATTACCTAATCAGATCCCCTCACGTCAATGTGGAGGGAAAGCAAATTGCAAAGGTCACACAAGGAGTTAGAGTAAGATTACGAATCTCAGTTTCCTGCTTCACAGGTTTGTTTTACTCCGAACTGTCACCATTTGCCATGTACATTTTATAGATGGGGGGAGCAAAGCATCCTAAGAATGCTGACGCTCAAGCTCCTGTTTGTCCATTGAAGCAGGCCTTGAAATCAGATCTGCTTTATTTAGAATGGGAGGCTTATCTGCCTGGACGCCCAGAAGGAAGCCCCCTTCCCACCGAGTCACCGGCCCACGGGGGGGGGGGGGGGGGGGCGGGCGTTTACGGAACGCTTTGTCCTTCGCTCCCAGAGGAAAGGCCCGAGGTTGCTTTATCTCCCGGAGCCTGAGCGTCCCGGGACCCTCGAGCCAGGCCCTCGAGCCTGCCCGCCTGCTTGGTCTGCGCCCCGGCGCCTCGCACAAAGGCCGGCCCTCGACAAACATTCGTCGAGCGGACGAGCTGCCGAGTGCCGAGAGAGAAAGGCGGCCGGGTCCCGGCGGGCCGCGGTCCTCGTGACGGTCGCGACCGAGGGGCTGGCCGAGGAGACGCGGTGGCAGAAGCCCTCAAACAAAGGAGCCGCCCGCCCGCTCGCGCAGGGGCGAGCGGAGGGGCTCGGTGGGGCCGTGATTGGCAGAGGCTGCAGCAAGGCCTCCGGAAAACTGGGACTCCGCACCCCGCCCCCACCCTCCAGCTCGGCTTCGGTCGCGCCCGGGACCGGATGCGGAGGTTCCTGCGGGGAGCTCTCCTGGGTCGGCGCGCCGGCCGCGGGATGACGCCACTCGGGCAGCCCTGAGCGCCGCGCCGGGCGCCGGGCAGCGGCGGCGCGGCGACGCAGCGCGCCCGCGTCCCGGGCCGCAGTCCGCCCTCGCCCTGCCCGCCTCCCGCGCGCCCATTCACAAGGCCTCCGCGCCGCCCGCATTCACAAAACGCCGGCGCCCGGGCGCGCGCCCGGCCGCGCGGCCCCGCCCCGCCCCCCGCGCCGCCGCCGCCGCGGAGCCGCCGCTCCGGCCGCAGGAATCCGCGCGCGGCCTCGCCGCCGCGGAGCCGCCGCGCCTCCGCCGGCAGACGCGGGGAGGCCGGGGCCGGG
>PVHY01004578.1:0-92041 GCA_004024945.1 Uropsilus gracilis
TGAGGACAGGAGATATTTTCTTGAATGTTTTAGAAAAGAAGAGCACTAATATGAGAGATTAGCCTCAGCTAATAGGAGGCAAAAGTACTTAGTGAAATGCAAAGAGTGCAGTCAGTACTAAGGATCATTTAGAACTTTGTGCATCAGTTTAAGTAACACCAATAAATATGGCTTTATTTTCCTCAGTGATGATAAAGTACTGAAATGCTTTATTCACAACAGAGAATGAGTTGGCTTTACCCTAGCTTTACACTGTTTTTTTCAATGGATAATGAAGTCAAAGAAAAGCTAGTAGTTGAGGGTGTACCTAGGAAGAAGTAATTATGATCATAGACTTATGGATGAAGAGGAAATAAAATTACATAGGCAGTATATGGAGAAAATGTGGGTCTCAGTGAATAACAAACTGGAAATACTAGTTTAAATAGATGTGTGCACACCTTTGCTCATTGTAGCACTATTGACAATGGCCTAATCATGGAAAAAGCCTAATGACACATGAGTGAATTGAGATGATGTGGTATATTTACACAATGGAATACTACTTGGCTATAAAATAAAATGAAATCTTAACCACTTGCAGTAGAATGGATAGAACTAGAGAAGATTATAGTAAGTGAAATAAGTTAAAAGGAGAAAGACAAATATCTGATGATCATACTCATGTGGAATATAAAGAAACAAAAAGAAACAGACTAATTTTGACCAAAATAACCCTAGAAATCTGACTAGAGAGAGGCTACCAGAGAGATGAGGCAAGGGCATAGGGATAAAAAGGTAGAGGGCCCAATAGACTATAGAGAATAGTTATAGGTGCTCTGGTGGCGTGGGTGAGTACACATAGGGGAGCTGTGTAACTCAGAGCCTATAACTCTGAATCAGATTTATTGAATAAGAGATAATACAATTAAAAATGAAAAATAAAATAAGGAAGTGAGGTAACAAAGTACAAGATGCTTTTCCATTCATAACCATTGCCTATTATTTCACTGTTATATTAACATTTTATTATCTATTTCAGGTAATTCTTGGAGTAGAGAAACTCCCTGTGAACTGTCACATCCTTTGCAAGAGTTTTCTGTTTACTTAATAATAGCATTTTGATAAAATGTTCGTAAATGCATTAAAATTAAAATTGATTCCAGCTTACATTATATTAATGTGTTTATATTTAATAACGTTTAAAGGATGAAATCTCACTGTGCATATAGATGTATTTTATATGCACAGATAACTCTCTTTGCATATAAGTTAAATATAACTGGTAATCCCTATTTCAAGAAAAAGGATATACCTTAAGTTTAAAAACCTTTTAATCAAAATTTTACTTTCAAAGTTTTAGAAAGAAACTTTTTTCAGCAGTTATAGACAGATCTGGTTTAGATGCATTTTTTTTATTTTCCAGTAGAAAATGAGAGTAAATTAATGCAGTGCTAAGAAAAATGCAACTTTATTGACTATTTTCCAGACAAAAAGATATTAAGTACTCAAAAAAGAATTTAAGATAGTTTAAAATGAACATATAAAGATAATTTCAGAGGTATGTACACATTGATTTTCCCTGTACTTTAGAACTACTATAGAAACTGCATCACTAAAAATTTAATTTATTGCCTAACTCAAGGGATAATGGAAACTGATTTTCTATAATAGAATTTTTTATTTTTTTTATTTTTACCAGTATTTATAATGTATCTGTGACTTACTTCTACTTAAAAGAAGCAATAAATGAGCCATAAAAAGAGAAGTAACAAAACAGTGAAGCGCATGGGGTAAATTACTAGATTTCAAATTAAATCTTAAAATTATTTTATATATTCAGCACTTAAAATTATTTTATATATTCAGTTACCAGGATTATTCCAGAAGACAATTAATCATGGATTGACATAATTAAAATAGAGATTTCAGTATTCTACTTTGCTTAAGGGAAGAGTTAATAAGTAAACCTAAGTCATTAGCATATACTTTTAACTAAAAAGTCAGCATGGAATACTACTAACAAGTACTAAATTCTTCTTTATGAGAGTTTGAAGCTGCATTTAAATATGCTAGTGATTATTGTTGAATCTGGTTGAAATGAGAATTCACCCAAGATAAGGAAGATAACAACAAAAATCCATGCTTACAGACAGAAATAGTGGGCTGATTACAAAAAGATGGACAAATGTTAGCAATATTATATGACAGGCTTTTATTTAATATAATTGGTAATATAATAAGTATTAGATCTTAGGACTAATTCAGAAACAAATTTTAGAAGAAATGTTAGAAATCTATAAGAAGTGATATAGGACATGTGGTAACATATACATTTCAATTATTTTCTGTTAAAGCATAGATTATTTCTAGAAATGTAATTTCCAGTCTTCAATATGCAAAATTGTTTAAAAAAAAACTGTTTTACTTAAAAAATTATTGAAGCCCAGAGGATTCTGATGCATGTGATTTTTTTTTTTTTTTAAGGCATATTAGAGACCTCCATCAGGTTGAATCTATCTTTGGAAGTTTCTTGAACTTTGGAGAGGTTCAACAACTAAACATGTTATATCTCTGAGTAAAAAATAGAGATTACTCTGGCAAATACTGACACCACACACACACACACACACACACACACACACACACCCCTGCAAGGTTGTGTGTTAGTCCCATTTTGCAAAAGCAGAAACAGAGTCTTCTTTGACCAAAAAGGAATACCCAAGGTGACATGGCCAGTATATGATATAGCCAAGACTGGAGACTACATCTCTTAACTCCCTTGCTTCCTGGAGTCTATCTTTAATGACCTAGGAGAGGGATTAGTCTTACTATACACTTTTGTTTACATGTAGATAATGTGTCCTAGGCTTTTTTCATATTCCCATAGCATAGAACAGTGGTTTTCACATAAAAGCTACTACCAATGACATATTTTGCTTTAATTTGCAAAAAAAAGCAAATAATGATACTTGTTTTAATAAATGCTTTAAATTACAAGACAATTTGAATAAGTAGAACAAAAAATAAAAATCATGCTTTAAGCCATGTTTAAAGTATATCTGAAAGTAATTGATTCTTTTGTCTGAACTCTTGCCTAAAGAGTAATATTTCTTAATTGACTCAAAACAAACATCAGATAAATGAATACAAATGTAAGATTGATTATATAGAGTTAGTTTTTTAATGTAGTTAAAGAATAAAAATAGTTGACTAGTATTTTTAATTTCCAGGTGAGAATTCTATTGATAGAAAGTTCTACATACAGGACTATGTGGAGGTGTGTCTTTCACACTATGTTTTGATTAGCATTTGCCTGAACAATTTATATCATGTAACTTCTGTGTTCATAAATCTTCAAGTATGTGAAGTATTTCCAGTAATTGACTATGTATTAAAGAACAAGCTTTATGTTTTTTAAGGAAGCATTCTAATGAACTACAGTGTATATAGAGGAATTGCACAAGTCAGGGTGCCCAATGAAATGAATTTTCATACACCGAACTTGACAGTAAACAGAACTCAGAAGCCTTCACCTTGCTCCTTCCTCATTACTAACTAACCCCTGTCAGAAAGATATTTGTTACACTGACTTCTAACATTGTAGAATATTTTTGTTTGTTTTTGAACTTTATTTAAATGAAAACATAGGACACACTCTAATTTGTACACTCAACACTTTTTGTGATAGTTTATCTGTATCACACCAAATTACAATCTGTTCCTACGATGTAGATATGGACCATGGAATTTCTGGTAATTTTTATTTCTTTAATTTTTATGATCTGAACCGTTTTGCTTTATAATAACTTCTTAAAATTATTTTTAACTAAGGTATTATTGGGGTACCTCCATTAAATATTACCATCATGGTCACCATGACCATTATATCTTCTTTTCTCTCCACCGGCCCCTCCCTCCTGGGTGTTTCAATTCTGTAATCAGCTCTCAAGAGTTTGTTTTTCAGTATGTCTTTATCTGACTATTAATTTAATTTCTTTATATTCCACATATTTGTGAAATCATTTGGTATTTATATCTCTTTGATTTATTTCACTTAGCATTATCTTTTTAAGTAGTACACATATATTTTTGTTTTCAAAATAAGAAAGAAATATCATTCTTATTAAAGTGCAAACATAGAGAAAAGAGTTATCCATAGATAGTGTTTTGGACCTTTCCATTCAGTCTTATTTTCTTGGCTTAGGGTGGTAGTAGTTCTTTCATCCTTTAATAAAAATTGTGATTCCTATTTAATTTCAAACTTCTGAATGTTTTAAGTCTAGCCTAATGGAGAAGAGGCTTTAATAAAGAACTTCTTGTGTCTAATAATTAGGTCTACTTCTGAAATAGTTAATGATTCATTAGAAAACATGATGTTTAAAATTCATCTACATGCAATTATAAAAAGGGATCCTCCACATTTTAGGATGTTTATTGGGAACCCAGTTTATCAGTGAATCCATGTTTATGTAAACGATTGAATATGTAATTCCTCACTGAACTTTCCTCTCAATACTCTGAGCAGATTCCTTATCCCATAGCCTCTAGTAAATAGAAAAGTAACAAGGTGAGCCTATTTTTAATCAGTATTTTTTTGTTCTGACGAGAATGTAAGATTTTGTTTTTCTTTGAAGCATTTTTGACAACTGTGTGTATTTACTAATATCTGGAGGTAAGAACCTTAGTTCACTAGTAGAGAATACATTAACTTCATACTTGTTTTACTCTCCAGTTGTTAGGATAGTTTTCTTCAGTTATGCCTTTTATTATTTATTGTTACATATTTTGGTTTGTTTCTTATGTTGAAACTCTAGAAGTAGAAGTCTCTCTTCCATGTTTGATCACTCATACTGTAATTTTTTTTCTTTTTAAACTTGTTTTTAATTGAACCAATGTTTAGATAAACCTATTAGGTCATGACACTGTAGTGTACCTACCACTTTGCTTTCTAATTTTTTTTAAGAATTATCTGTGAATTCTGAACAAACTTGTTAAATGATTCTTCAGGTTACTGATTTCCCCAAATTGCTCATTTGGTTCTTTACTGCTTCTAGTTATATTGCTTAAATGAAAGGTTGATTTTTGAAGCTGTACATGTACACACATACATGTGTGTGTGTGTTTAAGACAATCTGCACCAAAGAATGGTATGTGAAAATTTCCCTTCATCACCCATCCAGTATTTTTCTTTTAAGACATCACTATTTCCAATGTATTTGCTTCTTGTGTATTCCCAGAAATATTCTAAACATGTATATATGTACATATCTTTGTCTTTGTTGCATATGATACAATATTCTCCTGAGTCTTGTCTCTTTTACTTAACAATACACTTGAGCTCATACTATGTAAATATATTTATGCCTACATTCTTTGTTATATTTTATTGTTTTCATGGAATGAATATATAAGTCAAACTTATTTCTTCCTATAGTAATTAAATCTTTTCTAAAGTAGCTTTGAACTTATTGTTATTAAACATGGAATACATGTAGAAGAGACATTACCAAAGGATTTCTGCCTTTAAAAGTTTGACTTGAACGACCAATTTTTCCTAAAAAAAGCAAGATAGCATACTTTCTATTTTGTAATGTCATAGATACATCTCATTAATTTTTTATTTCTTCAAATATGCACAGTTGTGCATTTTGCACATGTGTAAAACCATTGTCATTTTTTAAAATGAAAAATCCCAAATAAATTATCAATAAAGAAAATAATAATTACCACCAGTAATAAAAGCAAAATTAATCAAATATTCAGGATGTTTTAATAATTTCCAGCTAGAATACAGAGTATCTTCGTCAACTATGTTCATGCTTTATTCATTAGTCCTATTACTTTTTAAGTAACAGAAACTTAGAAAGCAATGGAAAAATAGTTGAAATCTACTAAAAGATAAACTCCTACCTTTTAATTTTGTATGTTTTACATAATTAAACTAACTGATTTTAGTCTGAAGAGTCTCCATTAGAGGTTACACTTAAATAAATAATGAGAAAATTATACAGGAAACTAAAAAGTGAAATCATTAAAGTTTCATTCTTTAAAGAAAAATTAAAAGCAATGATTATGTAATGTTATAAACACCTGAGAAATACACAAGACTAGTTACTTTGGGTGGTTTATATAGGCTTTCTATAGAGGAGGAATTTATTTATACTTTTCTTTTGTGGGAAATATAATCTGTATTGATGATTTCCAAAACTGCTTTCCAAATTTGTTTTAACAAGCAGATAAAATTTTTCATTATTTTACTTCTTTGCACTTCTTATTAAAGTAACATAGGACTTTAACACAGTGTATGACTCAGAATAATAGGATTCCACTTCTTCATGTGTATGCTACCACACATTAAAGCACCCATAGTCCTTTGTGATCCCCTCCATATCCTGCTGACTTATTTCACTTAGCATTATCCTCTCCAATTTCATTCATGTTGTAAAAGATGGCAAGAGTTCATCATATTTTTGGTAATTAGTAGTAGTATATTTTGTAAATATGTCAAATCTTCTTAAGGTACTCATAAATTGATGCACTAACCTGATTGTTGTAAAAAGTGCTACAGTGAACATAGGAATGCATCTGTACCTTTGAATTAATGCTGTTTTAGCATTCTTGGGTAATACCTTGAAGTGAAATTGCAAGATTATATAGTAGATCAATTTTTAATGTTTTGCAAATTTTCCACATTGTTTTCCATAAGTATTGTGCCAGTCTGCATTCCCATCAACAATGAGTGAAGTTTCCTTTTTATCCATATGTTCATCAGCTCTTTCTTTGACATTTTTGATAAGGGCCATTCTCACACATGTGAGGCAGTATTTCATTATAGTTTTAATTTGCATTTTCCTGATATAAGTGAATACTTTTTCACCTTCCATTGGTAACCTGTATGACTTCTTTTGAGTGTCACCTATTTAGCTCTTTTGTCTTTCTTTTAAACTGGATCATTTATGGAGTTGTAGGACTTCTTTATAGATCTTGGATATCAGTCCTTTGTCAGATGTCTGGTGCTTGAATAGAAACATTCTGTAAGATGTCTTTTTGTATGTACTGTTTGCTATGCAGAAGCTTTTTTGTTTGATGTAGTCCCAACTGTTTGTTTTTTGTTTTATTTTCCCTTGGAGAAACATCTGCAAAGACAAAAATGAAACCTATATCATGACCATTTTGAATTGTATCTTCTAGGTCTTTGTGGTTATTTCCTGGGAGGTTATTCTTTTCTGATGATGGCATAGTCCCTTGAAGTATCAAGGCACCATGTGCTGTATTTTCCATCTCCCCTTATGCTGCTTTATATTTCCCTATTTGAAGTGACTGAGGCAGTAGCTAGAGTTTTGTAGCACTTCTGGGTGGTGACATTTCTTTTGTTCCTGCTTCACCCAGCTTTGAATGTTTTTAGATACCTGCGCATTCCATAGATCTTGGCATGTGACTTGCAGCTGCTGAACCAGCATGTGGGAGAAAGGTCTGAAGGGATCCAGATGCCAGTAGGAGTTGTAGGAGGGGGCCACTTCATGCCTGTGACATTGCTGATATTCTGCTTCCCTGGGGTTCCAGATTGAAGTATCTCTAAACTCTGTACTGTCAGTGAGCTCCCAAAGTCAGTACTAGATTAAAAGGGTAAGGGAGGGGAACACAGCATAATGCACTGTCTCTGTTCCCTTCACTGGGGACCAGGTCCAGTGGGAGAGCTCCTTATCCCTCTGCAGGCATCTCCCCTCAATCAACTGTGTATGCCACAGACTTCTGTTCCTTCTCTCCTGCAAGATCCCTGGCTGAATGACAGTGCTGTGGTTGGCATGGCAGCCCCCAACCCAGGACTGAAATCTGGTGATTCTCACCTCTTGTATAGTGAAACATGTACTTTTTCTAATGTTCCATCTGGTAGTCTGTGCTGGTCACTGATGTCAAGGAGGATTCCAGTTTTGCCCCAAGCCAAGTAATATCAGGGTGGGTTAACTTTCAGATAACTTTCCCAGAGCAAAGCAAGGCAAATGTTCTTAGCTGTCTAGAAAGGGAAGAGGTGAGAGGTACATTATGAAATAGAAATATGAAGAATGATTATAGACCCTATGCTTCACCAATTCTACAATCATTGCTGTTAGCCCTTACGTTCTTGCTCCCCCTCACATCCCCCTCATGCTTGTTGTATAATAGTAACCTCCTGTACTCTATCCTGATAACACTATTAGATATCTATACTCTATTTTCAAGAAAGTGACCAAGTGGTGTTTTAAAAATGTGTATTATATCAGAAGTCTGTGGTGGCATTCCATAACTCTTATGGAGAATGTTCCTTTTCCTTTTCATGGACTCTAACATTTGTTATGAACTTTTCCTGATTTCTCCTGAAATCAGCTATCACTCAGTGCTTCATATACACTGGCCTCCTTGTCTCTCTTTGGAATTTTCAGGAACACTCTTCTGCTTAATGGTCACTTCATGATAGTGTTTTCTACCTCAAATGCTCTTCCATAAGATGGCTGCATAGTTTGTTCTCTAAACACCTGTTGATAAAGAAACCCCATCTGCACTACTCTGCACTACTTTTTCTAGAGCACTTACCACTATTCATATTGTCTTCCTTACTGTATTATAAATTCCAAAGCACAGAGACATTGTATTCTTCTTTGTTGTATTCTACATATATGTAATAGTACCTGATTCACAGTAGATTATCAATAAATATGTTGCATAAATAAATGAAATCTGCAGTTTAGTCCCCATTTATAAATGAGAAGCTTTCTCATGGAAATACTTGCAACTATATCAGGTGTTAGAACTTTAGATAAAAATATGCTTTACTTATTTTTTGTACATTTTGTTCCATAATTTCTCAATACTGATAGCTTTTTTGGCTGTCTAAAATTTTACCATCATGTATCATCTTGTTGGCCATCTCTGTCTTTTTAAACACTCTTTCCCATTTCATCCTGGTTTTTTTCTTCCTGGTAATGTGATCTATTTTTAGTTTCCTACCACCAGATTATGTGGTGGTGCTTTCCTACTGCTTTTTGATTTTACAAAGTGTATGTCTAAGACAAGTCATGCAGCTTTCTTCCAGGCCATGCAATGGAGTAGACTGCGTACTCAAACACACCACTCTAGCTTTGTGGGTTGTAGATCTATATTCCAATACTAAGAAGATACATTAAAGAGTGTACCTATGATGTATATAGGGGGCCTGAACTCAATGGGATTCTGCCAAGAGATTGTAATTATGAACAAATTGCCACCTACTCAGCTCTGTTAAGGTTGCTTATGACCTCAGTTTCAGTGGTCATATAATTTTAACTTGATTTGTTAAGTTAAGTTAAGGTTGTTTATGACCTCAGTTTCAGTGGTCATATAATTTTAACTTGATTTGTGCTTTTTTTCTAGTAGTTTAGTAAGTGAAACTTCAATGTCTTCTTTCTTACTCTACACAACATAGGATTTTTCACTTCATTAATCTTGAAGTCATTAATTCTTCTGAAATTTGATTACTTGTAATTATGGCTTATCTTCTCTCTTGTTTACCTGTTTTCCTCTCTGGAAACTTCACAATGGTCCACATTATTTTTCCTAACATATTTAGTCATATATTTTTCATTTTCATTTTATTACTCTTTAAGCTTTTTTAACACTAGAGCTTACTTTGGCAGTCAGAATTTAATAGATTTCTGTTTTTTTTATCATATGCTGATATTATAAGACCTCTATATAGTTTCTTTCAAATAGAACATCATAACACTTTATTTTAGACATAATATTCTTGTATAAAAGAGATAACATGATCCATATATATTTGTTCTTGATATAAATTTATAATCATCTGGATAGATGTTTATATGAGTATGTCTCTACATATATGTGTAAGTATAAAATGATGAATACTTATTTTGCAGATCAAAGTCTCAGGATGATGAGTTTTTGGAATTGTGAGTGCACAACATGTAAAAAAAGCACCATATTCACTAGGTCCCTAATGTTATTTTTGCTATTTCTTCCTGGCCTTTCATATTGTCACCTCTGAGAAAGAGCAGGTTGCCAAACACAAGGATATTTAAGGTGGTCCTTGAAAAATTACATGCTATCAACTATAGAATATCCAAAGTATTCATGCAATAAAATGGTGTCAAAATTGAGAACTAGATAATGACACTGTGATCACTGATGACAGCAATTTGTCTTTGGCATGAGAAAGGGTAATGTGTGTGTGTGTGTGTGTGTGTGTGTGTGTGTGTGTGTGTACTACTCCAACCTTTAAACCAACAAATAATTGTGCAGTTATATATAAATCCCGATGGCTTAAAAAATAACTTTTAAAAGAAAATACATTCTTTCCAAGTTAATGCTGATAAACACTATCTAAAGAAAAATAGGCACAGTCTTCTAAATTGTCATCCTTTCAGTTGTACAATTTTAATGATGCTTTTTTATTCTGGTAGTAAAATATTCATGTTTCTCATTCAAATTCATAGATTAAATTTCATAGAAAAATATTATACTGCAGTTTTGAAAACTAATTAAATGGTTTATTTTGCAAATGTAATGAACTAGTTGAATATTTGTTGCCAAAATTGAATATGTAGGAGGATTGATGGGTAAATAAATTCTGAGAGTCATTCACATTGTATGAGACAAATGCAATTTTGTCAACATAGCCTACCACTAAGTAGAAAGCAATTCAAGTGGAAATAAAGATAATTCTAAGTGTATTTTTGCATTTGATATTATAATCTCCTACATTGGTATTTGGTAGGCAGTAGATAGGATATAATTATAGTTTATTTGAAAACTGTTCCTAGATGTGACAGCATATTATGGAAGGAATGTATGGAGACATAAGAACAACAGGAAGATGGAATTTGGAACAGTAATAGTACAGTTCTTGTAAAATGAATTAAGTGGTAAGAATAACTACAAGCATATAGTTGAGAGCCTACAAATATGAAACTAAGCTGACAGGAAGGTAAGGAAGTCATATTAGTCTGTCTACAAAGTATATTACTTTACTTCTATGATTATTTTACCTTCAGAGTCTATATACTGTTATCTTAGCATGGACTTCAAGAAGTTGATTGATTTTCCGTGATGGTGTCTGTTAGTCTTACACTGATACAGTCCCACAAACAAGATGGTAAATTAGAACTATATAACTATGCATATATTTACAAGTATATGTTGCTATATATAACTATAGATGTTGCAAGTATATGTTGCTATATATAACTATACAGGTATATGTTGCTATATATAACTATAATGAAACAACATGGAGTGACTATTAAGACTTAAGTAGTCACTTTACTTTAAATTGAATGGTCACCAAGTTAAATTTCATCTTTAAAAAGATCATTGTTATTGTTCCTATCTCCTTTCCCATAGCCACACTAAATAGTGAAGACTTGGCATGGTGGGGAAGTGTGGGAGTGTTCTAGTTAATATGTGGCTTTAGAAAATCATACATAGAACACTATTTACTGAAAATATGGGAACAAGAATGAAAGGATATAAGAATAAAAGGAATTATAGCTCCTAAGAGAATTAATTTGGGAGGTCTGAATGTTTTGAGAGAAGGGAAAAATTTGCAACTGTGGAGAAGTGAAGTTTAAGAGTATTAGGAACATAAATTGATTGAAAAACTGATTGTGACATTTCTAACAACTAGCTTTTGGTTTTTGTTGTTTTTTTTTAATATGCTGAAACTTTGTAAAATATCTGATATCAATTTAATTATCAGTATGCATAGCTGGCTGTTTTTCATGGACTGAAAATGTTTGTATATGTAAACATAAAAATATTTTTCTTTTATAATTTTTATATTTTTACTTTTATTTCATTAAAATTGATTATATACATATAATAAAACATTTTAGTTATTGTTCAAGCTAAAATACTAAATTTAGTATTATCTTTACAGTAGTTTCAAATATGTTGATTTGCATAGTGCATGCTTTCCTTTTTTCCTGTTTTAAAGAATTTAACAACTTCTCTTTGAACTTTTTCTATTTCTTTCATCCTTTCTTTCCCCTAAATCCACAAACTTTTAAAACCTAACCTGTTTACACACATCCTTAATATTTAAAAATATAAAAATGTTATATTCAAAATGGAGATCTTAATACATATTTAATAAGAAGATATAATTAAGGAAATAATTTTTGTTTTCTTAAATATAGTTTTAGTTTTCAAAGTTACTTCCTTCCAAAGTATTCAAAATATTAAGACAGGACAAAATTCAAATTATTTTATATAAACTTATGTAGGTAATTTGAGTATATCTAAAATTCTACATTTAAATCTCAAATCTAAATTTCAAAAGAAAATTATGGAAAACTCATGTTGTTGACAAATCATATAAGGATTTTTGTACATGACATGAAGAACCACACACAGAAATTTTGAGAGTAATATGAATTGTTTAATATGCAAAATAATCCTGTTATCATGTGCACATTTCTGTACACTGCCTTGATTCAGAGTGCCTTCAAATTCAGGAATCATAAACAAAGAAAACAATTAGTATTAATATCTGAAAGTGCTTATTAGAAAAAAAATTATAAATAATAATTTATTGTATTTTTGCTATCCAGAGAAGATCCTTTCAAGTTAATTAGTACTCCTTTTCTCACCTAAATGCCTCCATGTCTCAAATCCCTTCCTATGCTCCAAATCACTATTTTTATTGTTAGCAATGGCTATTTGCAAACCTTGGTAGCCTTTAGTTATTTTTCATTCATAATTCTTGAATATAAAACACAAAATTATCCAGTGTTTTCTCTTGTTTAAAGATTGTTACTAATAAGAGCAGGTAGTGTGTGCCAGAGGAGCAGATGTTTAGCACTCTCACTTTCTCATTGCCAGGCTTAAGTGTGAGATGCCATTTGATGGAGGAGGCCACAAACTCTTTGGGTGTCTCGAGTTTGTGATAAGTACAGTATAATTAACATGTGGGTTACAGAGCAAGGATCTTTCTATACTGGTTTTCAGGGTAGTTTTACATTAAATTCCTATTAGTGTATTAAGCACATATTTCCTGTTATGGAAGAACTAATAATGAAGGGGAAAGGGTAGATGGAAAGTTGACATTTGAAGGAAAAGAGTAAAATAAATATAAAGGTTGCTGAAGTATAACCTCACTAGTTCATAATTTTGTTTGGGATTTTGGCCTATGTTTATTCCTCATCCTCTATGTGTGTATATTCTCTCTCATTATAATTCTCTATTTTTCTTGGTTCCATAAATTATTTTGATTCAATCATTGATTAGATAATTGTGAATGTTAATTTGGGTTTTTAGTTTTCCTTGCATTTTTCACTGAGATTTACATTACTCCATAGTTTGGTTTTGGAAAATGGGTGCTCTCAAATTGTTTATCTAGCAATTGCTTCAATTAGTATTTTTCAGTTGGGGATATAAAATATAGGATGTTTTATTATGAATAAACCCCTTCATTTAAAGAACATTTACAGACCTCAAGCAAAGCTTCTCGGAGTGTACTTTCAAGGAAAATATGTTTAGGGATAGTTCAGGTTTAGTTGCATGCATTTGCAGTGAAAATTGGTCAAAATATGTTGTAGGAGGAAGGAGCTTCATCATTATCTATCTCTATCCACCAGTAGTGTGTATCTGACTGACGATAGCAATTTTAGCTATGCTTTTTGAAAAAACAGAAGTGAGGAGAAATGCCACATATTAGGAAATTCTACTGAAGAATGTCAGAAAGGTCAGGGGTAAAGAATATTTTAGATAAATTTAATGGATAAAGAAAAACTCACCTGGCTTAGAAGTTAGATCACTCTCCATTACAACTATCTATAAAGGTTAAATATCTAGACCCAAAATAAGATCTAGTCATTCACATTTTTAGTATGAACCAGGGATTAAGTCCCCTAATTTGACTCATATTTTATCCATATAGATATGAATTCTTTTTGGCATTTTGTATCAGGCTAAAAAGTAGTAGCTTAATGATAACTAATAAAATTGTACTGTGATAGAATTCTCACCTGTTCAGGTAGGCACATTAGAATATTCAAATTATTGTATGATACATTTCAGCTCCTCTATATGATATAATCTGTGATCATTGGTATTTGTAAAATTTTAAGTCTGTCTTTAGCATTCCTTTGACCCTTACCTCAGATACATTCACATTAACATTAATAAAATTAGATTGGAACATATTGACTTTGTTGGCAAACCAAACTTTATTAAATGTTTGATTTTATCTATTATAGAACATGAAAAGCAGCGGTTATGCAAGAGCACTGATTATATGAATTTGCATTTCAAAGTGAAATGGTTTTATAATGAATATGTGCGAGAACTTCCTGCCTTCAAGGATGCAGTTCCTGAATATTCCTTGTAAGTAGTGATTTTCACCCCCAAGTTTGTTCTCAATTCATAATCCTGTAAAATTACACCTGATTATGTAACCCTAAAATCTCTTCACATAATCTTTGCTTAAATGCAGACATTTCTAAAATAAAATTAACGGTGAGTTATTTACATGTTTGGGGGAATCATATTTAATTGATTTGTATTACATCTTTCAAATACACCTTACTTTAATGTTTAACTCAGACAGAAATACATGAAAGGACACAGCTCACTTGATTAACATGTTGCCTGAAAAAGTGCTCATACTCAGATTTTTTTAGGGATGTGAGAGTGCTTGTATTATTGATCTACACAATCAGATTTCCCGTTTACTGAAACTTAAAAATAGGGAAACTTAAAAATGAGTCAGAGGTTATAGAGGAAAGTGGATTTGAAGTAGATTATTAAAAGTAAATGCTGTGCAGTTTGTATCACATTTATAAGCAAGGTGTGCATTGGAAGAGAAGGAGAAATAATTTTAAAGGCAATGGATAGTATAATGATCTTAGGACAACTCTTCAATACAACTTTTCTAGTCAAAGTTGATAGATAGTATGGGGCATTAAAACAAGTTAAAAGGCTATTGTAATATTGTTGTAAGAATGTAAATAATTAAGGTGTATGAGAAAAATTTTGAAGACAATTTTTCAACTAACTATATAAGCAAAAAAGGGGGGAAGAATTAAACATAAAGTTATTGAGCCTACATAGTTGATAGTACACTTGACTGGGAATAGGGAAGTAAAATATGGACATATTTGCCAGAGACTTATGCTTCTGGTTCTGTATAGACTAACTTAATCAACTAAAATCAAATAACATGTTCCCTGGAGACCAGCTATAAAAACTATTTAAATAAAATTAAACAGCATCATAGAACAACCAAGGCAACCAGAATTTGAGAAGCTAAGGTCCTGGGAGAAGAAAACTACATGGAGATGAAACATGCTTGGTGCAGTTGCTCCCCCCACCTCTCAACCTCTGTGCATTAATTTGCATCGAGGCTGGGATTTGCAATATGGTCATGGGGACCAAATTGATAGCAGTTAAATTAGAAGTGTAATAAAAGTCAATGCAATAAAAATATTGTGTTGAATAAAGGAGATAAAAGAAAACAGTACCAAAAGAAAGTTTGAAAACATAGTAGGTACAAATTTTACAAACTGATGAAAAACATGTGCCCAACAATCAAGAATTTCTATAAGCCCTAAGCTGAATAAAAGTAAGGAAAACAACAATTAGGCACATCATAGAAAACTGCTTAAACCTCAGAAGGAGAAAATCCTAAAATGTATCTGGGTCAACAATACAAAAGAATAGTAACTTAGAATTTTAAAAACCATCAAAACTGTGCTTAAAAAAATGAAGCAGTAACTGAGAAGCTGAATGATTCCATTTCCTGCAGACCATTACCAAAAGTATATATTATGAGCTATACTTCAAACTGAAGGAAAATGATCCTGGGCAAACTGATAGTAATGTAAGAAAGAACTGTCGATATTAATATATTTTTAAATTAACACATTTGCCTTTTGTAATTCAAGATTTAAAAAATATCTAATCAAAAATGTTTTTTTGAGAACTGTATCATCAATTATTAAAATATATTTAAATGAAAAACTTATTAAAAGGATGTGCTGTTAATACTAACAGAACAATTAACACTAAATAACCTATAGGCAAACCCACACCTAATGCTGTTACCTGAATGCCATCAAAGAAGACACTTCAAGGTAGTGGGGGAAATGGATGGTCTTCTAAATAAATGGTGCTTGGCAATTGTACATGGAGAAAAGTACTTTGAAGTTTAGACCATTAATAAAACCCAGTTATAGACCAATTGTAGCTCTTAAGCAAAGGTGAGCACCTAGAATCAGGAAAGAACCGCCTGGTGGAAGCTCATTAGTCAGTGATGTACTATGAAGTAATTGGACAATGGCATGATAAACTCAGTACACAAGTTATATATTTTACAGGATTTTGAATTCTAAAAGGAGTTGTAAACTAACAAGTGGGACAGAACATTGTGACAGAGTCTAAAAATGGCTAGTGAAAAGAGGTAAAATGAAGACATGTTTCATGAAAGGAAACTACAGGTCTCTGAGAAAGTAGACTGGAAAAGGGATGCAAAGAGATGAATTACTGTCAAAAGGAGAGGGTGGTGTTTATTGCTAATTATGTGCATATGACATCTTTTATAGAATGTTTCATTATTAAACATTTTAGGTGGTTTGAACCCTTTGTCATACAGTGGCTAGATGAAAATGAAGATGTGTCAATGGAATTCCTTCATGGAGCACTAGGAAGAGACAAAAAGGATGGAGTAAGTTTAAATTGCTTTAAGATTGCTTATTGTCAGTTGGCATTCATACACTTTGGTAAACTGACAATATAACATTGTATAGTTTCTGGTGTTCATCAATGAGAATCAACATTCTACATTAAACTCACCACATCACAACCAATCTGTCCTTCACAATTTCGGTGTTTCCCTTTTTCCTGTTTACTCACCGACTTCCCCATTTCCTGCTGGTAGCCACCAATTGACCTAATAGTGCCGAAGTTAATTTTTCATTTCACTATATGTTTTCTATATAGCACGTGGGAGTAAAATTATATGGTGGTTGTCTTTTAAAAAAAATGTTTTAAGAGGCTAGGTCTCACTATGTTGCCCAGGGTTGTCTCAAACCCGTGGACTCAAGTGATCCTCAGCCTCAGCCTCCCAGGTTACTGGGATTACAGGTGCATGCCACCATGCCTGGCTTGTGGTTGCCTTTCTTAGTCAGACTTATTTCACTAAAGATCACTCCTGCTAGGTCCATTCATGTTGCCAATGGCAGGATTTTACCTTCTTAACAGCTGAATAGTATTTCACTATTCATTTTTACCACATCTTCTTTATCCATTTTTGTCAGGTACTTGGGTTTTAGTTTCTAGTTCTTGGCTATTGTAAATAGTGCTGAAGTGAATTTGGGTAAGGAATTACCACACCTTGATTTTTATAATGGTTACAACAATTTACATTTTCAGCACACACACTTATCACTTTTATGCTAAATAGGAATTATTATACTTTTTATTACTAGGCATTATTTTAATTCTCCAATGACCAAATAAATTTTAAAAGTTTTACTTTTAATTCTTTATGGAAGTGGCATTGCAACATTATACAGATTTTAGGTATGCATTATTATTGTAAATCAGCATATGTATATAATACATTTTTAAAAGATTGGGAAGAACCCTATGCAATTATTTAAGTTTAAAACAAAGAATTAATTAGCCTTTTGCTTAATTCTTAAATTGGTCTAAATCTACAAATTCAGTAAGTTCTTACCAAATTCCCTGAACCTGGAGACTCTGCAGTGTATTGAGCTAGGAGCAGATCTCCACAGCCTCCCATACCTCTGGAGCAACTCAGACAACTTGAGTCACGTAAGGTGAATTCTCCTTATGCTTGTGTGGAATAAGTATGAAAGAACTGGTTTCTCATTCAGCAAAGAAACAACTAAAAGCATCCTGACCCAAGATATTAATTCCACTGCATGTTTAAGTAGAGCTGTCAATTTAATGTGGAGAAATGTTTTTTTAACCAGGAAATAAATGGACATGATATGGGAGAATTAGTTGTCTCTGTGAACACTTTCCATGATGACACTTTCATGTGAAAAATTAAAGATGCCGTGGCATGTGATCTATCCAGCATGTTTATTGGGATGAATTTCTTTTCTTCTCCCTGCAGTTCCAGCAGACATCAGACCATGCCCTCTTCTCTTGTTCTGTGGTTGATGTCTTCGCTCAACTTAATCAGAGCTTTGAGATTATTAAGAAATTGGAATGTCCTAATCCTGAGGCATTATCTCACTTAATGAGAAGGTTTGCAAAGGTAGGTTAATTGGAATGATTCCATTCTTTTCTGGAGCTTATTATTTTCCTTTATAGAACCTTGAACATGTTATTGTTTCATATTATTTGTCTTCTCTGACACCAATAACCCAATTTAATTTCCAAATTTTGTACTAATAGATTCGTTTATTTTAATTATACATTCTGACTTTTACCATTTTCTGTTTCTTCAATATGGATTATCTAAAAAATCCATTTATTATTCACATTAATTACTGTTATTTGTAATTGTAGAGACTATGAAGACCAAATTATTTCCCTCTCAAATGTGATACTTTCTAGCTAAAAAATAAGCCCTGGTCTTCGTATTTAAATTTTAAGTATATTTTTTTATCAAATACTATAATATAATGAAAATTATACTGCATTTGGGGTCATGAAAACTGAGTACTGGTTTCAAATAAATAATTATAGTGTAAATCTGAATAATCTCCTTGAATTTTATGAATTTAGTTTTCTTAGTTGACAGATGAATCTTGATCAACTAAGTAATTCTAAGACCTTTTTTAGCTCTAAGAGGCTAAGCAGGCTTACAGGGTGCTTACTACTTTGCTGAGAGATTCAAGGGAAATGTAAAAGTAGAAAATGTATTTCTGTCCTTCAAATCTTGAAAAAAAATCTATGTAATAATGATTATATGAACTAATTGGAAGATGACATGATGAAGAAAACTAACAATTTGGTTTCAAGGATAGTGGGATATACAGTAAATTGAGCAGAAGGAAAATTAATTTGCACTAAAATAGATTTAATAAAGGTAAAGTTAGAACATATTAAACTGTAGGACTAGGAGAAACAAAGACAGAGGTAAAGTTTAGGTTGACCTATGGAGACTAGGGAGAAAGCACCTTTTGGCAAAACGACTGCTAAGAGAAGCAGTGTGAAAGTTGGGAGAATAGAGGTGGCTTCAAATACTAAAAAGTTTTGCTTTCCAAACTGAGAAGTTTCAAGTTAATTTTTTGAGTACTTTAAGAAACATTGAACATTCAGGGATCTTTTGCAGATCAGTCACCTGACAAGCATAGTAATGGAGAGACCAAACCCAACAGTTCTAACTGTCCTAAGAATGATTTTGATCCAGTGAGATGATGACTGAATCTTGGATGTTCTTTGAGACAATGCATACTCATTGCCTCATTTGCACAATTTCCTAGTCTCTTTGGAGATAGATTCATGAATAAATGATCTTTGAACTCAAAAATTTTATAATGGAGGGACAAACCTGTCTATTATGACCAAGTCAAATGTTATAATCTGAGTATTACAGAGGTTGGAAATGACTAGAATATATAAATATTAAATAAGGAAATGCCAAATTCAGTTAAATTATATAATACTAAAAATACTCATTTTATAGTAAAATATCACAGATTGGTGACTTAAGCAATAGAAATTCATTGTCTTAGTTTTGGAGGCTAAAATGATAAAATAAGGTATTGGCAGGTTTGGTTTCTTCTAAGATTCCTCTCTTTGGTTTATTGTCTTCTCATTGTGACTTGTTCAGGTCTCTTTTTAAATGATCTTTCCTTCATGTTTCTTGTTTTTCCTTTATTCTCTAGTATGGAAGTGCTGGTGTAAAACACCATATATGACTCAGACATATATGATCCCACCTCTATGGGTATTGTTACCATACCCACCACCAAGGTTCCTACCGTCTTCCACCATAGTCCAAGTGTCTACTGTCCAATTCTCACACTATTAGCCTTAGTTTTATAGTCAGATTTCTAGAATTTGGTTTTGAGTTGATATTTTCTAACTTTCTATTCTCCACATATGAGTGAAACCATTCAGTGCTTGTCTTTCTCCTTTGGACTTCTTTTACTCATGGCATTATCCCCTACAGTTCTGTGGAAAATGTCAAGAGCTCATTTTTTTTTTTATACTGGGTAGTTTTCCATTGTGTTTTTACCAAATATTCTTGATGCACTCCTGGGCAGTTTAGTTGTTTCCATAACTTGGCTATTGTAAATAATGTGACAGTGAACATAGGAGTGCATATATTCCTTTGAATTAGTGATTTCACTTTCTTAGGTAGGTAACTCAGAATAGTATTGCTGAGCCTGAGGTATATCTCTTTTTAAATAGTTTAAGAAATGTCCATAATGCTGGTCATAGTGGTTGGACCATTATGCTCTCTCATCAGTCATGAACAGAGTGGTTCCTTTCTCCTCCACATCCCTGATGATGGTTGTTGTTTCTGGACCTTTTGATATGGGACAGTTTCACAAGTCTGAGGTTTATCTCATGGTTTTGATTTGCATTTCCTTGCTAAGCTTATAATGAGCATTTTTGTGTGCCTTTAGCCATCTATATGTCTTTTCTGGAGAAGTCTCTAATTCACTCTTCTATCCACTTTTTTAATGAGTATTTTGTTGTTGTTAAGTTGATGAATTTTCTGTAGATCTTGGGTATTAGTCATTTGTTAGATGTATATTGTGCAAATATTTTCTCCCATTCCTTGGGGTATCTTTGTTTGAGTGACAGTTCGTTCAAAGGGCACGGTTTTCTAGTTTGTTAAAGCCTTGTTCATTTGTTCTTTTGTTTCCCTTGCTGTAGTAGAGTTTTCAGGTCAATGAGGTCAATGTCATGAAGTGTTTTGCTTCTTTTTTTCTGTTTTTTTATGACTTTTGGTCTAACATTTAAATAATCCACTTTGAATTAAGTTTTGTATATGTTGTGAGCTACTTCTCCAGTTTTCCAAACACCATTTGTTGAAAGACATTTTCTTTTCTACAATAACCTACCCCTAGCTCCTTTGTTTTAAATTAATGTCATATAATTTTGGATTTGTTTCTGAGTTTTCAGTTCTATCCCATTGGTCTGCATGTTATTTTGTATTCTAATACTATACTATTTTGATTCCAATACTATACTGATTCTAGTACCATACTACCACTGTGAGATAGCTCTGTGAGAGAATTTTTGTCACTCTCCACCATTCTGTAAGTCAATGGTTTCAGCGTGAGGAGTCCCAATGAGAAGAGAGTAGTGGGTTCATGTAGAGCTGATAACACTACTGATGGGGACAGCTAGACCTACTTTGTAAAGATTCTTGAAGAATAGTCAAAATGACTGAACTTTGTAGAAAATAAGGAGGTAATGAAAGTTTTAGGCAAATAACTTGTCAGCCTGAATTGTGATACATTATTATCTGCCATGAAATGTTATCTACTAGGAAATAAATCCAGTCTTGCAATTCTGTTAATTAATCTGTAATTAATCTGTTCATTAGGAAGACTAAAAAAACTTTATACCACTTTATAAGATAATAAATAAAGATCACTTATTTGTATCATTTTTATAGAAGACCTCCTTGGTAACAATCTTTCAGTCGATTGTACAGTAAATTATTCCAAAAACTTGTGTAAGTAACACGGCATTTGGAGGACTGCCAAGAAAAGAATGAAATGAGGTCATTAGGGATAGTGTTTAAAGTGATATGTCACATGCTATTCTTGGAACTCTGTAGGACTTAAAGTGGATCGTAGGAAAATTTAATAATCTCAAAGTTAATATATTTAGTAACACTATTATAATTGCATATGTTAGAAAATTAACTAGAATTCATCCTCAGAGTAGTCAGGTGTTAGGCTATATCAGGTAAAAATATGGAAGCTCCAAGAAAGTATAGAAGAAAAGTTGAATGGCAGGAACTTCTAGGTTCTGGACTCTAGTTTATCCTTCACTCCTTAGTAGATGAGACTTTTCTCCAACTGAAAAGCTGAACCCACAACCAAATGAGCTGGTAGGGAGTATAAAGAGTGGTAGGTCACAGAGAAGGTCATGTTAGAACCAGAGTCAGTAAAAGAGATTCACTTATAGAAGATCTAGACTGTGAGTTGTTGAGTAGATGTGTGCTCTAATTGCCACACTTTGAAATTTTCAATTAAGTAAAACATTTTTAATCCATGGAACTTAATTCTAATGACAAGGAAATAAGAGGTGACAATGAAAATATATTGGGGGCAGTAGAAAAAGATTTTTATATTAAAAGAAATTTGATCAGAATATAAAATAATAAAAATAAAAATATGACTGTTAATATAATTAGCTCTTTTGTAGTAACTTTAGTAGACTTTATTTCATATCATTTATGTTCATTGGTTTTTAAAACCCCCATTCTTCTTATGTTTGGTATACTTATATCAAAATGTACTGGAATTATCTCTCTGAGACTTAAACTGATTTAGGCCATCCCCAGGGGAGAAGACATATTGAAGACATATTAACATATGGGGATGATTACTTCTTATAAAAGCATATATTTAACATTAAATAAGGTACTAAAAATACACTTCAAATTTCAGGAGATGTAATCAGTGGCAAAATTCACAAGGGTGGTGAATATTCTTATTACTGAACTACTCTCAACAAGTATGGGTGATTTGCTAATATAAAAAGAAAAATAATAAAAACTTCAATATTACTTTTTAAAAAATCAACAAATGCTGTGTCCTGGCTATGAGTCTGGCTGTTTGAGAAAGTTTAACTCAAACAAGGAAATCAGTCACCAATGGTATGGATGAGATGCTTTTAACCACTAGACTCTGCTACCTCTGCATTCTGGTGTGATCAGACTCCAGTAAATAGGAGAACAAATCTCACCATTTTATAGGTGACATTTAGGCACTGTATGGAATTCTATCTTATGCTGGATGTGTTAAAGTACAGTTTTACAAAAGATAGAAGTGACACTTCCTGTTAACAGACCCATGTGTTATTCTAATAACAATTCATGGAAATGCATAAAATGTGACTGACAGAATTTTGAATCAGGGTTTTTATTGATCACAAGAGTAAAGCCCTAAATCGAATTAATGCTGATACTGACAGGCTGCTAGGCCACTTGTGCTAACAGGGCTTAGCACAGGTAACCAGGACTTTGAGTAATTAATTAATGGACTGCCCACTGGGTAACAAAGAAGCTGCATGTCAAGTTAGAACAAAGTGAGGCTTGGGAGATATTTTAGTCATTCTGTATGAACATGCAAGTGCAGCAGAAGCCTTCTCCTATAAGTTCTTAAATTCAGGGCATTTTTATGTTGTTCTTGTTTTTTAAAATATGATGAATAACAGCTATAGTTTACATTGTCATTACAACCTGAAAACTGCAAATATATTCATATGTGCAAGTGAATTAGTACCCCTTAGGTAAATCTCAGATATTTTCAGTATTACATCTAAAGTAAAATTTCAGCAGCTGTGTTTGGAAAAGGCTATAATTTAGTCATCTGTTTTCCTAAATGTATTGGTCTGCTGCTTGATTTTCCTATTTTCCAAGGCTGATTTTTTTAAGTGGATACAAATTATCTCCTTCCTATGTACTGCCACAAAATATCAATTTTCTTCCTGCCTGTTGTACCTAATTTCAGATTTCCTTTGTGTTTTAAACTATATGAAACAAACTTGCAGTCACACTTGGTGAATTTTGATTTATACATGAAATATCTCTTTCAATTTATAATTCCTTGGAGTATCTCCCTGAGCTAATTTTAAGCCACAAAAAATTTTAAATGCATATTTTATATAAAACATATCTTTATTTCCTTGTTTTTCTACGAAAAAATGGTATATATCTACTATCATTGTTACTCTCATATCTAAGAAAATCAATTTACATGGGATGTACAATAATTCATTATTTAAGTAATGAGGCAAGAACCTCAATACCATTTTTAAATAATTGTTGTAAAATGTAACTAGAAATGTTTGTTGATTTTACCTTGTTCTGCATACTTAATAGAAGCAAAGGACACCCTTAAACTCAAAAATAGTTATTAGATTGGAAGGAAATGAATTAGAATAAAGGATGAATTGGAATAAAGTACAGACCAGATAAAGATTAGGCAATGTTTTTAGCAAATAATGTATCAATAAAATAGTAGTTAAAGGTAAACATATTGTGCTAATATGATACAATTAAAGCAAGCTTAGGTTCTAAGAAAGGGTCTTTTAAGTCTCCTTACTAGAGAAAAGTTCAGAAAATACAGTTACATGTATGGGAATGTTCTGACTTAATTTGTAATGAGGTATTTATGAATATCAGAGATAGTTAAGAAAATGATCACTACAAAGAATGTTGGCATTTTGTGTGTAAAGGTAGCATGAATGGTGAGAGGGGGTGCGAAGAGAGGAGTCAGAAACTAGAAACCATAGAAACCAAGAGAGATGACTCAAGGCATGTCGTTTCAGAAAAATAATAAAAAATATTAGGATTCATTAGGGCATAAATATCCAAGCCTATTCAGAAAATAGAATAATTTGTGCATATCTGGTAAGTTCAGAAATAAAGATGTTTGTGATGGAGCAGTTGTGTAAAATGGAAAGAATCCATGGCAACTATCTTTCCAATATACTCAGAAATATGGGAAATTAACATTTAAATATAATAGCCTGACTGAGATCCTTCTTTTGACAAAAGTACAGATTTAATAACATGACCTCTTTCAGTCTAAGAAAATTATATATAAAGTTATGTTCTAACCTGGATACATTTTGCCTTTCCTTCCCCAGACTATCAATAAAGTTCTGCTTCAGTATGCTGCAATTCTATCAAGTGATTTCAGTTCATATTGTGATAAAGAAAATGTGGTAAGTAAAAATGTCTCTACTTTGAGTTATTCCTCACTTGAGAGCCACTCCTTCAAATTTATAAGCAAGAGAAATTGTTTTCTTTCTACTTGCATGCAAGATAGGAAATAGGGATCTCAATAAATTGTTTGAAATACTTTTCTTGTACTTCTAAACGGGTTATAATATTGAATTCTGAGGAAGATTCAGAGCTATCAATGTGAGTCAATCACTGTCATTCCATAATGATAAGGAAAAAGACTCATAAATAATTGAAAATCCACATATGTGTAAAACATTGAAGCTAAGGAGTAAGGAGTTAAAATTATGTTTACTGTTAATGTCAGTTCTTTTAGTTTTGGTACCAATACTAAAGAATGTACAAGTTATTTTTCAGTTTTAATTAAATTGAGTAAAGTAGGAAATGGTACTGACTTACAATATTATTAATCTCTTATGTTTTGATGACTGTGAAAGTGTTTATAAAATCCAAAGCAGTATTTCAACTTTATAAAAAGGCATGAAGATAGACAAGGTAAAATGGTTTGGAATATGTCAAATGTTATTTTATGGTAGAAGGTGAAGTATTTCTTATGCACCATATGTTACATTAGGAGAAATATGTTGTCAAAATTATGGGATGAAAAATAAAACACTAAGAAGAATTTTGCAAAAATGTCAGCACAAGTGGTTTTAAGAGGATGATCCCTACCACTACCAAAAACAAAATCATTTTCATCAGCTAAATCGAAAAGAGAATACTAAAAAAATTTGTCTTCTCCCTGAAACCTCATTGGCCTTTTGCTGACAACTGATTAAGATAACTCAGTATAAATGTTTCATGAGGGCCTCAGAAGATTATTCTTTCTCTTAAATCAATATGCTACCCAGAACTTTCATTAAAACTTTCAGATAAATTTCAGCAGATATTCTTATTACCAATGATTATTGATTCTTTAATAGGTAAGATAGAGTATTTACTGACTGAAATCAGTTATTTCTATTAAAGGTTAATATGTATGAAAATTAAACAGTTCCAGATAATTTCAGAAAAATTATTTTATTGGAAGAGTTCATTTGAATTTTTTAAATGTTTTCAATTTTCTTACATCACTACTCATTGTTGTACAATATTTGATTTCTCCCCTCAAGTGTAGTTCCTGTATATTTCCCACCACCATGTCGCTTGCAAACCATCTCCATAGTCCTTTGGGCTCATCTCTCTCCTGTTTTATTTCCTCCCCTGATGTATGCCTCAGATTATAGTTTGCCTGCACACTTTGTTCAGTTTCCCTACATTCTGCCTATAAGTGAAACCATTAATATTTATTTTTCCTTATAACTTTAGCATTGTCCCTTCTAGCGCCATTCACTTTACTACAACTGGCATGCATTCATCTGTTTTGATTGCTAAGTAGTATTCCATTATGCATAGTTACACCATATCTTCTTAATCTCTTCATCTGTTTTGGGGCATGTAGGCTGTTTCCATATCTTGGCTATTGTTGACAGCGCTGTAATAAAAATAGGACTGCAAATTTCCTTCAAATAACATTTTTCATGTCCTTTGGGTAGTTTCCTAGTAGTGGAATTGCTGGATCATATGGTAGACTGACTTTTAGTAATTCAAGAATCTGGGGAAACTGGACCACTACATGCAAAAGAATAAAACTAGACGACTGCCTCACACAATGCAGAGAAAAAAACCTCAAAATGAATAATGTAACAATTTTGATAGATAGCTATGAATTATCAAGGATAAGACCTATCATTCAAAAAGGACAATTAGCCTTTAAAATAACTGTAAGCTTCCACTTTAAGTGAGTGATAATATATTTCACTTTCAAAAAAAACTGAGAAAAGTATCAAATCAGTGTTAAATGTTTGGTACCAATACTAAATTGAGTGTAATTTATTTCCATTTTAAGAAAGTTTATACTTTTCAAAATAAAAATTTTATAAAGAAGAGAAGCACTTGGCAAATATTATAGCACAGGAACTTTACTTCTTGTTAAGCCTTTTCTTCCCTAATTATTGCTATCTTGACTAGTCTTAGACTCTCATTTAGATGCCAAGTTTATTTTCTTTTTCCATGAAATAATATCAATTAGTGGCTTGTTTGTATTTGTTGCTAAGGCAACTTGACATATCTTTATACATTTGTTGTGTATATATAACTATTATGACACTTTTCTCTTTGAATATAAAGTATCTTAAAACTTCTTGCCGTAGTGTTTATAGATTGGTAAGTAAGTAGATGGCAATATAATCATTTCATCTGAAAATTAATCTCATGTCTCTCAAAGATATCCTTAAGATAGTATATACAGCTTGCTTTCTGTTTAGTAAAAATTAAAGACAAACAAAATATCTGTGTCAGAAAAATTTCTATTGTGATATATGAAAACAATTCTAAATTAATACTTGATTTTTAATATTTGTACATCTTTTTCAATGCAAAAACATATTTAGGTCATCTAGAAATTATATTTGAGACAGAACTTCTATATTCAATATATTTAGGTCTGTAACTATGTATAAGATTTAGGTAAAATACAAGAAATTCTAATTATATCTTAGTGGAAAAGTCAAATATATAGAACAGATTGACATCAAATAAAGGTTACTTTAAACTCATCAGCAAATGTAACTTTTGAATTAAGTTAATATCTGTGTTTTGTCTTATGGTTTGTTTTTGTATTTATTTACTACAGAGATGTATGAAGCAAAAGTTCTTCTGCAATTGTGTTTAAAGTAGATTTGTATAATCCAATTCTCAGCAGTGATTTGAGAATTCATTCAATAAAATAAGTTTAACACTCAAGGTCAGGGAAAGCTTATGAAAGAGAAAAATCTCTTCCCCTGGATAACTGCATCTTTTTTATCTACACAGCCTTACCTGGGTCAGTAGTAGTTTATGCCAGTTGAGTCCAAGTGTGTGTTAATTTGTTTGTAGTACCTCTTTTTGACCAGAAATGATCAGGGAGACTGAGTTTTACTTATAAAGCTGGTACATGGATCATGTGGCCCAAAGAGATAGGCTCAAGTCTTAATGCCAAATAATGATGGAAGAGTCTATCCAGCGAACTCAGGTCCACAGGGACAGGTGATAAAATCTTTTCTCCACGTGATCTTCTCATAAATAAAGCCATCTTTATTTGATGTTAGTTTTCTTGCTGATAGAATTACCCAATTCAAGCCAATCTTTCCTCAAGCTAATGTCCATATTCCATAGAGGAGAAAAGTCTGTTGACTGAGTTTATTGACTTTGGGTCAAGATACTAAATCCTGAAAGTTTTTATTGCACATGCTGTGAAAAAGATTAAACCATAATCAAATGGTTCTCAGTCATGGCTGAGGCTCAGAGTCATTTGTAGCACATGTGGTTCAGCTCATTAAACAGAATCAGTAAGATAAATATTTTATTTTGTAACATAAATACCTGAGATTTAAGTGATTGGAATCAGGGAAACATAATAGAAGCTTAGAATGTTTTCAGAAATTGATGTTAGGATGTGATCTCTTTAAGAACCAAATACAGGTTTTTCAAAGGTCAGTAATGTGGTTAAAACAATAATAAAATCTTTCCACTGATGAGAACCAATACTTCTCTGATGTCCTGTAAGTCCTTTGCCTGCCTCCTTCTGATTCATTGTTGGCTCATTTCCTAGCAATTTGGAAGGTATATCCACTTTATTTTCTTTGTTTCCTTCTCCCGGATCTATCAATTCTTTGTAGCCACTATTCAGCAAATAGTAAATTATTCTATAACTATTATGAATTCCATTTTGCAATTATAAATAATTACTATCTTTCCAAGGTCATTTAGTCCTAGCTCTAAGTTTCACATCTTTGTGTCATTAGTATATTTCTGCCTCCTTGGAAAGTAGTCAAGAGACATTTTTTTAAGTGTGTTTTAAGTGTAAGGTTCTGTGAAGTACTGTATACATAAACAAAGGGCAGAAAAAGACATAGCAGCTTATATAGTGCATTTAAGGTAAAATGGTGAAAGCAATTTGAATACAAGATAAATTATGACAAATGATTATAATTTGTTATAATCATTATGACAAGTGAGAAAAGGATATAAGCTGGGTGAGAGAAGTGCTAATCTGAAAATTGGATGTGGACACAAAAGAGGTTCAAGAGAAGAGGCCACATGCTAAGCTAAGTCTGGAAAACGGGTGTTTGGGAGAGAAGACGCTGCTTTGAGTTGGGAGTAATAGCATTGCAACAGATCAAGATAAGGAAATCATGTTCAAACCAGATAATGAAGTGTCTTGAATACCAACAGGCAGACCATAGCTTAGAAGCATCTAAGATACCTATAATGATGTGATTGATGTGAAATATATACATGTATAAAATAAATTATTTAAAAAAAATAAAAGTGAGTTGTGTTTTGGTTCTGAAACAGTGAAATAACAAGTTTCAACTTCTATTTTTAAATTTATTTATTTGTAGATCTTTAAAAACAAAATTTGATTCATTTCTAAATATAAAGTGGTACAGTGTTAAGAATAAAAGAAACTAATAATATTTCTATAATGTTTTATTGCCCGAATATATTTTCCTCATCTGTTCTTAACTGTTAAAACAGCATAATCTTAAAGTAACATTCTATTTATCAACTATACTAGGAATTTAGTGAGATAGTTGTATACTACCACTTTGAAAGTAAACTCACTCAAAAAGTCAATATATATAAAATTCTCATGTATGTTTCTCTGTTTACAGCCCTGTATCTTGATGAACAATATTCAACAGTTGCGTGTTCAGCTGGAGAAAATGTTTGAATCTATGGGAGGCAAAGAGGTGGGTATATTTTTATGCCTTCTTTTGTCAATTTAAAAGTTACTAGCAACTGACCTCTTTGCTGTGGAAAGTGTCAACATCAGGTTTTTACATGGGCTAATAACTAAAGAACAGGAAACATCAAATAGCCCAACATCAAAATCTCATTAACAAGTACTATTTTGCTCAAGTATTATTAAATACAAAAAGTGTGACTGGGAGGAGGGAGATGGTTACTTGCCTTTTCAGATACACAGCTATATACACACAAATATTAATTTTCGTTCTTTGTGATGCTAGTGGTATTTGATATATTGGTTGGTGATGCGTTCACATTTAAAAATCTGTCAAAAATGTAATGTGTGCTGTGTCTGTAATGTGATATGTCTTTGTTCAACGTCCTTGACTTGCAATTCCATGAGCAGAAGAAGGAAGGAGAAAGATTCTTTTACGAGGTTTGTTATAGTAAGCATCTTTTCCCTGGCTGTACATGCCTCCCTCATGCCAACCCAAAGACCATTGCACCTCCTCCTTACTCTCATTTGCTTGTTTGGAGCAGACAGTGAAATACTAGCTGTGCACCAATTTTCTCCTGCTGCCACAAACCCACACGAACATGTGGGGGAATTGAGAGCTGCAGCTGGGACTGAGCTAGACATGCAGCTGGTCTTGTCCTGTCACCAGTCCTCTCAAAAATCAATCCCAAGGGCAACAAAAATACAGAAATATTTCTGGCTAAGATTTTATGATGTCCCTTATTGTGCAGAGTGTGTGAGATATATGTAAATCTAGTTTTGGTTTCAAAGCTGCAGTCCCTTTTTTCTCTAAGTTATTAAAGCTAAAGGTCTTCTTTAAGATTGGAACACTTCCAAGGTGATTTTTGCCTTTAACCCTAAAGAGACATTTATATGCCTCCTTCCCATGCCATTTTCAACATCCTCAAACCTCATTATCCTTGAGCATCAGTCTTGGAAAAAGAAACCGTCTATTTAGCACGCCACAAGTGAGAAAGACTAGGATACATATAAAAGGCACAGAACTTTAAAAATGAACTTTCAAGAGCTCTGCTCCTCTGCAGTCTTGGTTTAATTTGTATCAAATGAGGTTCCCAAAACTGTATTAATAGTTTTTGCACAGTTTGAGTGCATCAATCTCATTTTTAGAGTTCTTCAGCTGAATTTGGTGTACATAGCAATTGGGAACCATAACTGAAGATTCCCTTTTGTATTTTAGTGATGTTTTATAGTCAAATTTTAAATCTACTTCATGGTTTGAGAAGTAGAAGGAATTTCCCACAAGAAATCAATATCGTCTATCTCCTTTAAATGAAATTTAAAGACCACAAATCATTTATGTATAAAGTAATAGTTTGATGCCATATTTCCAGAAATTTCTCTTGTTACTATTTTATTGCTATTTTGTGGTTGAAACCTCATGTGAGTAATAGATTGCTGAAGTAAATATTAACCAGACAAATCAAACCTGTACTTCACAGAAACTGGGCCAAGCCACCTGCTAAACAGAAATGTGGTGGTACTTTCACCAATTACAAATGGACTTTATTTCAGATAGAATGGCCAATTTGAAATGTACATATTTCACATTATAAATTTAGTTGCAGATCTGTGGTTAAGTCACAGAACTCTTATTGGAGAAAATAATGAAGATAGAAATAGTTTAGTGCCTTCTCTCTTTATAATTCTTACAATGACAACCACTAAACTCCTTATACATCATTTACAAGGATAATTAAACTAAATAAATAAAACTAAGGTCTAACTTCTGACAATGTAATTTGTTACTAATAAAGCATACCCTCCATCCTATTCCTACATTTTAGTATTTCCCTCCTTCTTTTGTACCCTTGTGTCTATTTCTATGTACAGTTAATTGTTTTTCAGTTTTATCTTCCATCTGTTGATTAGTAAAGGCTTCCGGCAGGCCCCGTAGGTACAGGGAATGAAATATAAGAAGCAAGATCTGAACCTAAGTCTGAGCTGAACATGCAATTGCCCAGCTAGAAATAAGTTTCATTAATCCAAAGAATTATGTTGGTTGCTGGTTACATATGGACCCCTCCTCTAAGCACCATAATTTTAAAACATCAGGTAGAGTTCTTGCAGTCAGCTGTCTATATATTGCCTTAACTAAACAAGTTCCTTTTCTTGGGGCTTTTATAAACATAAATGTTTTAGTAAGAATAACATCCTTTGAGATGAAAAGTATTTGCAGTACACCACACTTAATATGGGCCGGTTTACTGTTATTCAAGGTAATGCAGTGTATAGTGATGCCAGTTACTAGTTGTTGTTGTTTTTTTTTTCTCACAGTAGAGTTGTTTATAAGAACATGACTAGTATTGCTAAAGCAAACTTTCTCCCTAAATCTCTTTCTTCTTTTAGAAGGAGCTTATTTTGTTGTCCCCCATCATCTGTGCTAAGATATGCACTTCTTGCTACAGAAATCTGACTAGCAAGTGATTGCTTGTGCACTTGCTCAGAAGAGTTTATAATGCCCTGTGTGTATTAGTTGGCTTCTAACCACAGTGTCGCTTCACTCTAGTACTGTGCACAGTGCTGGATGCCTGCAAACCTGGGTGCATGATGCTGCAGCTCTCTGTTGCTTGACCTGCCTGCTGTTGAGGCAGCTGCTCTTTCTTTACAGGATCAATCCCCCCACCACGACCACCACCCATGACCTCAACCCAGAAACATAGATTGTTTAAGATCTTCTTTTGATGGAAAAATTCACTCTCTATGGAATCCAACATAAAAATATTGCCTAACAGTACATCAATCCTGGGTGATGCTACTAAACTGTGACTTCAAAAGCAGTGTCTAGAGTCAGTATCTCAGAGTCCCTGTTCCAGTCCTCTATTGGGGAGTGGGAGAATCATCAGGCTGTGTTTCCCTTAAAAAGCAACTTTGAAACATGCTTTCTTGCATCCTTTTTACATTCAAACCAAAAACATATTTTGGCATAACATTGGTAATGCTAAAAAAAAAAGTGGAAAAAAATAATATACAAGCTTTAAAACAAAAGTAACCTTTAAAAATTAGAAGTAGAGACTTTAAAATATCTCAAGTGAAAGAAAAGTAACCCTTAGGAATGAGAATCAGAGACTGTTCTAAACATCTCAGGTGATTTTTTTATGCACATATTATTTTGGGAATCACAATTTTAAAATAGATAAAATATTTTGGGACTCACAATTCTAAAATAGATAAAATAGCCAGTTCCTGGTATGATTTGAGTTGAATTAGACTGTACAAAAGTATATGCTTGTGGCAGATGAACTTCCTCATAAAACCCATCACCCATATAGACTCAGTCTTCAGCTAAGCAACCCTCAACCACAGAAGACAGAAATTAACCTCTGTCATATTTATTTAGCTCTATCCTCTCAACCTTATACTTGGCAGGGCAACGGGGAGTTGAAGATAACTGTTTGAAAGGAAATAATACTCAAAGTCAGTCAGTATTTCTTGAGATTTAACATGCATCAGAAAGACCTAAGAAAAAATATTGCTGACCTTCATTCCTACACTATTAAGTTCAGTTGGGACAGGATCTGATGAATTGCTTTCAAACAAAAAAACAGGAGATAGTACATCTCAAAGGACCACATTTTGAAGATGACAGTTTTTTTATTATTATTATTTTGGAATACGAATCAGGTATTAGGAAGTGATTTGGGAATACCCCATTTTCTTAATCTGTATAACTAACCAACCAACTTAATCTCTTATGGATCTTGAGACTACATAGAACTCAATGTGGGTAAATAGAGGTTGATATGTAGAAATATAGGCAAATATTTGATGCCACATATATGGCCAAAATGTACATAAGCTATTTATAGTTATATACAAATATCAGAATTTTTCTAATATTCTTGACTGTGAGGTGTGACAGTTGTAAAAAGGCTAAACTTTAGGTTCAGGCTTCTTGTCTGTCTTGCCTTTTCTGAGTTTTAGTAGAGATCAAATTTATGAGTTAATACAGTAATGTGAACCAGTCTATTATTTTTCAACAATTAAATTATAAGTTTATAAAATTAAATATTGAATTATCTTTAATATATATTAAATATTTAATAAACATTATTTAATAAATGGTATATTTATATAAATATTATATATAAACACAAATATGTTAAATATTAGCTGTATTAGGTAATAAGCCAGACTACTACACCTAGGTGTTTTTCCTTCTGGTTTTTAAAAATGTCCCCTAAAGCCACGTGTGTGTGGTTGCCTACTAATACTTAGTATTAGTAGGGAGAGAGAAGCAGGAGCTGAGGTAGGGAAAAAGATTTGTTTTAATGCTTTAGACCTCATGGAGCTTACAAAGAGTGAGATCCTGTGAAACAATACTTTGAATAGAAATACCTTTTAGCACATAGCAAACATTATTTAATAACCTCATTCTCAGGACTTCTTTAAATTTTTCTGTTGGAAGCTGGGGCAGGATGCTACAGAGGGGTGGGAGGAGAGAGAAATTGGGAAGATGGAGATGAAAGTTATGGGTGATAGGGTGGAGGAAAACCCCAGGGAATACAATGATAATATATATGTTAAAACAAATATATGATATATATGATATATATATGATAACAAATGTTAAAAATTATTAGAAAGTAAGTTAAAAAATAAAAATAAACTTATATGTCCTTTGGGGTGGGGTGGGAGGCTATCTCCTCCTGAACAGAGAGGACAGAGAACACTCAACCTGAAGAAAGATTAGCCCTTCATTACCTCAAATATTTGGTGAATTTCATTATAAGTTTTAATTTTTAAAAGAAACAAAGATCAATAATAAAATGCAGACTCTGTCCTCAAATAATTAGAGTGTAATTGGAGAATCAGAACATTTAAAGAGATAACTTTCTGATAGTCAAATTTAAATATCCCCTGCAAAAAGGAAGTTGTAATTTTTATATCTTCTTATTCCACAATTGAAAGAATAACTTCAAGCCTCTAGCCTCTTTCTATGTAAATAAAGCCCAAATCAACTAATTATTTTTAGTTTCATGGCAGTGTATAACAAGTGGGAATGAACATTTTAGGTGCTGAACTTTTATTTTGGCAGGATGCAGATATTACCTGGTTTCTTTCGCCTATCCATCTCAGCAATTAGAGTTAACAAATTGAACACTTAATAGGAAAGAGAATAATGAGATCCAGAAGGGCAAATTGCATTAAAGTGACTTAATAAATATGATTACAAATCTAGCACTAATACTACATAATGCTCAATAATTGCTAAGTTTGTGAAATTAAGAAAGATGCTACCTAGGAGGCTGAAAGGTATCCCAGCTGGTGATCCATGACAAGATGACACTTAGACTCAAGCAGAGCTGCTAGTTAACCTCACTCCCCTGAGCATCTTTGGAGATAATTTCCAAGTCTTTCCTTAACCTTTCTCAAAACCTTAAAACTTCAAAAAACAGAACACAAGCCATGACCAAGTGGGAAAGAAGTGGAGTTTCACTTGAACTGCTGCTGTTTATGCTAGACCTATTTTGTTGAATTGTTTTGATCACTTTATTTATATCCACTTTAAACTGAAAATCAATACAGACAATATAATTTCTTTCACCTGTAGTTCTCCTACTCCATCTTGGCAGATTGACCCTCGGGGAGGTCACACAAATGACTTACTGAGGGAATTCTGGTCCCATCACTTGATGATCAAAAGGTACTCAGTTGAGTTGACTGAATAGACAATAGTCACACATACTAAAAAGTAAAGGGAAGAAATAATGTGAACACCTGATGGGAAAGACAGAGGGGGGATAGGACTAGAATGCAGCTTTTAGAGAATCAATTCTGAACATATATTCTTTGCCCTCTGTTCTTAACCTACTCCTGCTCCGTCTAGCATCATGGACAGCTCATCAGCCTAGCATTGCTTTCTGTCCACATATTTGAGTTTTTAAGTGACTATTTTCAGAAGGGAGTTTCTGAAGTAGCTTTTTCAGAGTGCTGCTTTTCCTAGTGGATCTCTAAAATGTGCCAGGTAGCATGACGCATGACAGAGGCATTGCTTTTCCCTACCTTAATAAAAGAGTGTTGAACTGTTGGATTTCTTAAGCACATTCTAGTTCTAAAATCCTGTGGTTAGAAGGACAAATTCTTTTTAGTCATCTGTAAAGTAGAGGGATAGTGTGTGTGTGTGTGTGTGTGTGTGTGTGTGTGTGTGTGTGTAGCAGTAAGAAAGTAGGTAAAACAGCAAGTTGGAAAGAAAAATAATGTTTACTAAGAGAAAATAATGTTTTATTACATAAGGCTTCAGGATGCAATTTAAGTAGATTTTTAGAGAAGAAATAGAAAAATCCAAAATCTGCCATAGGCATACTAGCTCAAAACTACATTAGGTGAACAGTAAAGGACAAGGCAGTATACTTTTCCTTCAACTGACTGGGTTCAATATGTCTTAAAAGTTCTTTAGTTGATCTGAAGCATAATGACAGCTACATGCTCTACTGCATGCTTTCTTTAATTAGGGTGAGAGATAACCCCTGATCTTGAACTTTTTGTTAACAAGAAGTTGGAAATAAGTATCTATAAAATTGATAATAATAAAATGACAGCTTAGACAAATCTGAATGTTATAAGGAGATAATATAATTTGTCTCTAAAGATGACCCCGAAGTACTTGGGGAGTGTCTCTCCTAAGAGGAGTTTGAAAACAAGAAAGGGTAGCATCAATAGAGCAGAAACACATTTGTTTGCAATGTGCTCTTTTATTTTTGACAATCTATCACAGAATCCACACTGAATTCCAGAACTCTACAAAATGATATATAGTATTTTAAGTAACATCCTTCTGGATTCACTAGGGAATTTCTATAGACTTCTCAGTCATTTTAAGTTGAGCTAGACATGTTAGGATGGATAAATACAGGACAGATAAAAGAAGTGGATAAAAGTGATATTTTTGAAATAAAAGAAATATAGAAAGAACTTAAATAAAACTAAGAAATTTATGAAGCAAACCATTCTACTTGAAAAATATCTATATAGGTCAGTGGGTACTATTATTACACTTGAGATTTATTAAAACAACTCTAGGAAATGTTAGGAGAAATAGACATTAGGAAAGGGAAAACAGGGAGATATAACTTTGAGATGATTTCAATGAAGAGAAAAACTTTGATGAGAAAAATTCTGCTACAGAAATTGAAAAGGATAAGATGGATGGAGAAAATATTTCACAGATAGAATAAATCATATTTGGTAACTAAGTAAATGTGAAAGAAAAGAAGAATGCAGAATTAAAGATGACACATGATTCTGATTTAAATAATTGCATGATGTCAATCAAATAAAAGCCTATAGAAAAGAAGTTAAGGATGGGCAAGTAAGAATTTATTTTTTGATATCTTTAATTTGTGGTCATCAAAGTGGAAAATGCCATTAGACATATGGTAATATAGGCACAGTGCTCACACATCCTGTTAAAGTTGTGTTTATAGAAAGTGCTGATTACCATAGCTGTTTTTCAGAAAGAGGAATGTAAATGATACCTTCTCACTGTCTCTTGGATATCACTTCTGTTATTACATCTCAATGGTATAGATCATCTCAGTGATTTAAAAATTCAGAGTGACAGCCTCTCTCCCCTCTCTCTTTTTATAGAGATATAAATACATCCTTACATACATATACATATAGATACATAGATATACATGTACAGATATATACAAACATAGAGAGAGACATATATATGTGTGTGTGTGTACATATATATAAATGATTGTGACTTGTTCAGACAGTAGAACATTGGAACCACATTTACCAGCCTAGTGTTTGGAAATTCCAAATCTTTCATATAGTTGTGGATAAAATCTGTTTTTAAAGTTTTCCTGAAAATTCAAATTTTGACCTGGTAGCTTTAAATTTTCATTGGTGTCATTTTCATGGGACCATTTTGTTTTAATTAAAATTTTCATGGGACCATTTTATCTTAAGCAGATAATTAAATTTTCAGGTACATATGTTAATTGGGACTTTTGAAAGCTTAACTTTTTTATCTCTGCATTTGTTTTTAATAGCACTAACATAAATGGATGCAACTTTAACATTTTATGTCATACTAGGTATAAGACCTAGGCCAAGTTTTAAGTCATTATTTTTGTGAGGTAGCTTTTTTCTTTCCAGAATAAGCAATAAAACTATACACTATTAATAAAACAATAAACTATACACTAATACACTATAAACAATTTAGTCCATAAACTCTCAAAGCTCAATTTATTGTTTCTTACAGACTTTAGGGAGTTGGTAAGAGTAAAACAGTCTCTAAACTGGGGCACATAAAGAAATGTAGGATAACTCCAGAACTAGTAAATTTGCTGCCTATAGAGATTGATTTAAATTACATGAGCATAATATTTATGCCTGTTATTGTTGTCAATTTCTGATTTGCATATTGACCTCAAAATTACTGTTCTAATTGTATGATTTGGAGCAGATAAACATCAAATCAAATACTTAACTGAACTAACCCCCCCCCCCCGGTTTTTCCCTAGTTAGATGTCAGACTCATCATTTCTGTAAGTTATAAAATTCATGCTTCTATTAGCAATGAAGCTGTCACCCAATATTCAAATTGCTGTAGTTTGGTAGTTTCATTTTTCAAATAAGCAAAATTTCTATTCCTAAAATAAAATAATTTATGAGAAAATAGTACAATTCTATCCAAATGACTGATCTAGCCATTTTTTGGTACAATTTTAAAGACATTATCAGGTTAAATAAACTACCTCAAGATATATATATGAAACTATTATGAGAACTAAACATGCATTTGAAATAAGAAGCAACATAAACATAAACTGCTTCTTATTTCAAATGTATGTTTAGTTAAATAAAAAAAAAAGAAATAAGAAGCAACCACCTTTCCTAAAGAAAATTCTACCCTCAGGGTCATTTTCTAGGACCTGAGAGATGTGTAAGTAGTTACAAAGTAGTTACTGAGCAATCCACATATCCCCAAGGTTTCAGAGTTATGATTTATTGACTTAATTGTATTTAAATACAGAACAGCATCAATTGTTCTAAAAGTAAGTATCATCTAATTCTCCTCCTGAATCATTGCCTTGTAACTGAATGAAACTCTCAGAAATTAAGACTCAAGGATATTCTAGTTTTCCAGCTGTCAAAGAAGACTGGATCTCTCATTGTGCATGTGTGTCTGTGGAGAAGGGCTATGCACCTACATGAAGATATGAACAGCAAAAAAAAAAAAAAAGTAATAAATCAGTTATCTTTGATTAAAAAGAAAGTAATCAATCCTGAAATCACCTGAATATGAGTCAAATGGACCTCAAAGATTGGTTTAATAGAATCAACAGTGCCAGATGCCAAATGCAATTTTTTACTTCTATTTCAATATTTTCAGTCTTGCTGGTGAAATCTAGAGCTTTCCAGATGCTGAGGAATGTAAATAACACCTCTTCCTGTTTTTCAGCTAGTAGAAAATGTTCTTGGAGGTTATACCACCAGTTATACAACTCAGGAGATGTTTTCCGTCCTGGGCTGGCTCCCAGAAATTTAAACTGATATTGGGTGCTATATTTATTTGGTATTTTTGTAAGTTTGTTATTTTAAACTATGGCCTAAGAATTTGTTCTATTTTCAAAAGTTGGCTTTCTTCCTATCCTTTTGTTTTTCAATAGCAGACCAGCTAACATAAGAATTATATGTATTTGATGGGATGGTAGGAAACTGATTATTGAATTTAAGTCTCAAAATAAGACTGACAGATTTCAGAGAACACTCTAGATTGTTATTGGCATTAATTTCTATTAGTTTAATATGTTATAATTTATTGAAAGCAAATAGTATAAAATTTTCTAAAATGCCAGTAAGTTTATGTTGATATTTAACTTTAATTTCAAAAATCTTCTGTAAATGGATGTAGTTTTTTTATGTGTAAGTTATTCTGTGATATTGGTTAGAACTGAAATCAGAATAGTGATTTTTAAGGTAATGCTATAAGAACAACTATCAAATATGTTATTCTGATGTGTTTTTTCCTTTGTCACCAAATCCACTTAACAATTTATCTCCAATTATACTTAGATATTTAAAGAAATAAATCATGAAACTTTGAATCTTCAACTCTACTCTAGACATCTACAAATTGACATCCACAAAGAGAAGTTGGGTCTTCGATGATTATAGATACATTGAAGCTTTTGGCTCATGTATTTATCCTATTGAGAAATAGGAAAACAACTTCAATTGAGGCATAAAACAGTGCTCAATTTTTATCTTAATTTTATTTTCATTGGTTTGTCAAATATTGAAATTTGAGGCAACATATACATTTAATGTATACCATGTTAAGTTTTCTAGAGTATGTAGTTACCATGTTCTGGAGGTTATTTGATCATGCCTGGCATCCCATTGCTAATCAACAAAGGCTTTGCTTGATTTAGCTCTTACTTGTATGCATGCTATGCATTTTAATTCATTTTTTCATACTTAAGAACTCTCTGGTTGCTTTAAAATTTCCTAAATATTGCATTTGATTTCAAAGATTTAAAAAAAAAAAAAGGGAAGAGAAAAGCACACATATATTGTTTACCATTTACCATATAATGAGCAAAAGGCTTTTAAGAGAAAAAAAGACATGCTTTTTCAAAAGGCCAAAATAACACTGTTTTTGGTCTCTCTGCAGCTAGATCCTGAAGCCAGCACTGTTCTCAAAGAGCTTCAAGTTAAACTCAGTGGAGTTCTGGATGAGCTCAGCATCACTTATGGTGAAAGGTAAGTGGTCTGATAGTCAAACTGTTGTTTCATATCTAATGTTATTATGTATTCTTTCAGTTAATAATAGAGCTTTTAATGCTGTTTTCTCTCCTCTAACTGCTAAATTCATTAAATTCCAAAACTTAGTCTAAGACTCTGAACATCTTTAATGACCCTACCATCATATAGTGATGTTTCACTTCATGCTTCCCAAAACTCTAGAACCTTATTGGGTAGCACACAAACCATTGTTTCTGATTTCTGGTCACTTGCCTGTTCCCCTCACTTTACTAAATGTATCATTATATTAGAAACCATATCTCATTCCTGCTTGTGACTTTGGTGTTTAGAATTTAGCAATTGGCTTTAGAAAAGACAGAGGAAAGAAAGGAGGTGTGAAAATCATTACATAAATAAGGACCATAAGTTGTATTTATCTTCAGTATAATGTCTTATACTGCTAAATAAGGACTTTCTGACCCAACGGGGTCTAAGGTCAACCATCTTTGACTGACTGACTGCTCTCTTTATTCTAGTGGTGAACTATATGTGCTTGGAAGAAAGACCATTACCTTCACCTAGGAAGACTAAAATAGCGAGATTATTAGCGAAGTTAGAGAGTAAAGGTTAGCAATAGCTACGTTATGTTCAGAGTCTCATGGGTAACTAAAAAAAAAAGTAAACAAATAGAAACTCTAAAATACCTCTTCAATTTCTATTCTAGTTTCTATTATATGTCCAAATTGACCTTACATATATTTTTAGTTTGAGAGGGGAGAATATTCAGGTCACTAAAGTAAAATATGCATTATGAATTGAAAAAGGGAGTAAAAACATTTGAAATAAGAGGGGGTACTTGAAATGTCATTTTAGCTAGATATTGAAAAACCTGATCATTCATTAACTGTTTTATTTTTAAATATAAGGAAAAATTAATATTTTGTCAAAATAAGGTGAATGTTATTAGAATAGCTTACATGTTATGCTTGATTTATAAAAATGATAAATTATATCCTTATTGTTATATGCTTATTTCTCAACTAACAACAGATCTATAACCCATAAATATGGTGGGTAAAAATTCCATAAATATCAGTGTTACCATTTTTAGCCTGAATCTACCCATTCTTCTTATAGTACAAATTAGCATTTAAAGATAAAATTAAATACATAATGAACTGCTAAAAATCAATTACAGTAGGCATTATTAAAGCTTGCAATTAAATAAATGTAATGGGACTTCATAGTAAATCCAGAACAGATCCAAATGATACATGATATTCTAGCTCCTGTGTTCCTGACATACTTAGAGTTCAGTTTCAGTAATATCCTCAAGATGCTTTAAGTTTTCCAAACATTATTGTGTCACTTAGGTATCTGTACACTTAACTTTGCTGCATGCTTAGGTTACAAGCAAATAACTAGATTAAGTAAAAAAATAAACTTGGAAACATTTTGCAAGAATTCCTCTGTGATTACTCTGCTTCTAAAGATTCAACAAGAGAAAAAATGGTAGACACAAATGATTTTTACATAAAATGTCAGTACTGGTTTACCCTTGATTAAGGCTAAGGTAGAATGTCATTATCTTTAGACACTAACATACCTTCCTATATATGCCTGTTTGCATACACAGATCTGGTTCTGGTGAAATTTTACCTTATGGATTTGTTGTAAAAGCTTGCAACAAGTAAAAGCTTGTAAAAGTATTGTCTGTACTGCAAATATCATAACTTCTGTTCAGTCTCTTCTCCATCCAATTACAAATACTTGAGAATAGATGCCAAAAAATGTAGCTATTTTAAAGGTGATTACTACATTCAACATATGACCACCCAAGTGGCATATCAACTAGTTCAAAATTTCCAATATTATTTGCCTCTCTTTTCTATTGTGGCAATTGCCTATCAGCAGTGGACCCACTACATACAAACATCACCACCAGTTCCTCTCCCATGACCATACCTGACAAATACCCAAAAGAGTTCCAACCAAATGGTCCAGTAGTTGGAACCATTTGAACCTGAGCCTGAAAGCAGATATTCCATTGAAAAATTGAATGAATATTCAATTCCATTTAATTAAATGTGTAGATATATTATGTATATATGTATATGTATATACACATACACACACACACACATTGTATGTGTGTGTGTCACATCCATAAAGATAAGCTGGGATTTAAAGACCAGGGCCCAATACAAATGCCAAACCCAAAAGAATAAGAATGGTATTGAAAACCGTAAAAAAAAAAGTTAAGAACTTAGGAGCCAAAGATGGAAACATGAAGTATGATGGCAGAAGAAAATCAGACCTTGACTGTAGATGAGATTGTTGACTAATATATTTACAGACCTGCTTTAAAGGATAAGCAGCAAGAAAAACACCCAAATTGTGATAATATCTAGCAAAGATATCCCAAAGTAGGTTAAAAAAATCAAATATTAGGGAAAGGAAATACTTAATAATCAACGAAAATATTTCTGTAACTTATATTCTAAAATAAAGTTACTCATCCTCACCCTTACTGTTCAACATAGTACTGAAATTTATCTCTAAAGCACTAATGCAAAAAAATAGAAGTCATTGGAATTGGAAATGAATTAAAATTGTTTTAATTTTCAGAAAGCATGATTTTATATATAAAAAATTCTAAAGACCACACCAAAAAAAAAAATCTTTAGTCCATGGCTCAGTAAAGTAACAGGATGTAAAACTCAGAAATCAGTATTTTCATAGACTAATAATAAATTATCTGAAAAATAAAATGACACCACTTATAATAGCATAAGGAACAAAGAAATGCTTGCAATACTAAAATAAGCTCTTGTCTTTATTCAGCAGCAATCCATTGATGTGACCATTTCCCAAACTTCCATTTATCCCCATTCTCCTAAATGGTTTTCATTTGTCTGCATATGTAATGTAATCAGTCACTCCTGTTTGGGGGAATGTAAAAGTAAAAAAGAACATAAGGAAAGATGGAAATGGTGATAGTCTCCATTATTTAAAGTTGCTTCAGTAAGAATCACTAGAATTCTAGGATATAAAGAAACAAAACAATATTTTTCACACTTATTTAACTCTTACAATGGTGAGGGAATACATGTGGATAGAAGAAAGGATAATTCCTTTACACAGTCAACCAGTATTTGTTGAGTATGTTGCATTGTAACATTCCAGAAAGTATGCAGATACTTTTTGTAATTACTCAGGGTTATATACCTACAGTCTTGCTGGGGCAAAAAAAAAAAAAAAAAAAAAAAAGCAGTAAGCATACAAAAAAAAATACGCAGTGTGTCAAATAACTGAAAGGAAATGAACAATAGAAATGTCATTTTGGGTTGTGTTTCAAGGAAGACTTCACTGAGGAGGTGAAATTTAATATATATCTGAAATAACTGAAGGGCTAAGAGTTTCATGAAAAATTCCAGGAAGAAGGGAATATATCAGTGGCCTTGAGATAAGAGTCTCCTTAAGGATACCAGATAGGTTGTTATGGCTGAACTTCAATAAAGCAGAAGAGTAGTAAGAAATGAAAAATGATTAGGGAGGCTTCCAGAGACTATTTTAGTATTTAATTAAGTCCATTCTAAGTTTTGCTGTAAAAGAATCTGGAAGTCACTGAAGATGTTTAGTAAGAAAGAAGCTATATCTAGTTCTGTTTTAATCAGGTATGTGTAAAACAGCTTAGGAAATTGCCACATGGGTTTAGGTGAAAGACAATGTGAATTGTGATAATAATGGTAGAGCTTCATGTATGGGTACTTTGTAAAGATTTGATGATGAAATAGATGTTGAGTGTGAAAAAAAAAAACTCATAGAATTCTAAGTAGAAAGTTTATAGAAACAATTTGATATCATAATCTGGAATTTGAAGTAGAAGTCAGGTCTTCATATAAATTTGGGAATCACAAATCTATTGATAACATGAGTCATGAGATTAGATGTTCCCCCAGGAAGTGTTTTTTGATAGAGAAGTAGAATGATCCAAGAATCTAGTCTAGAAGTATCACTATAGTTCCAAGTAAGCTTTTGTTGCCACAAAAAAATTTGCAGTTGAACAATAAGTTTGCAAAACAATGAATAAGGGAATTCACACTATTTGAAATAGATAAAATTCCTTGATGTAGATTAAATGGACAAAGACAAAGGAAATCATAAATTTTGGGTTTATCGCAGAACATATGTTACTTATTTTTAGTTTCCAGCTTATCATTGAAGAATGTATAAAACAGATGAGTTTTGAACTAAATCAAATGAGAACAAATGGAAACACTGCATCTAATAAAAACAGTGCAGCAATGGATGCCGAGATTGTTTTAAGACCTCTTATGGACTTCTTGGACAAAACGTAAGTCTTCTTGTCCTATATGTCATTTCTATATCTAAAAACAGAAAAGCATCTACAATTTTTTTAAAAAAAGTTTTCCCTTATGTAAAACAGCTTTAAAATAAAAAATATTTGCAAAAATATATTAAATAATTAAAATGTAAAACACTTTCAGTGCAATATTTATATCAAAAAAATTGGGCAGGAAAGGAAAAAAGGTAGAGGAAATAAAGACTGGTGACTAAGGAGGTTGCTGTTGAAATGGAGAGAGCTTTAGAAATCTAAGATGCCCAGATTACATATTGTTTTGCATCTTCTGGACATAATGAAAAAGTTGAGTCCAGAATATTTCATTTTACCAGATACCTATTGAAGAGACTAGAATGAATATGACTATAATTAGATCAGCTCAGAGGTAAGTAGATTACTTCCCAAGTCACCCTTCTATAAGGACTTACCTGTGGCCCATCTGGGTCAAACCTTGTTAGGCTTACCAGAGAGTTGATGGAAAACAAAGTCAATGTCACCAACACTGTGAAAATTATGGTCTGTAGTAGTGGAAGAGGATGGGAATGATCAGGAGGTTCTTGTGATTAACTAAAACAGTGTTCTTAACAGGAAGGTTGATTGTTTAATGTTCTACTCAGTTCCTACTCTTAGAAACCTTGAGTTCATTTGTTTGGAAGAGTCACAGCACTATCTTAATATGCTCACATAATGAATGTGAACATATGACACATATGGCAATCATTGATCTAATGCTACCAGAGACAGGATAATAGACAGTAATGTTTAAAAAAAGGTAGAAGATAGAAGAAAAAGGTAAGTGAAATTTTGAATGCCTACCTAAGACCAGTACATATGTAAGTTTATTTAATTCTATTGTGGCAAATTAAGCAATACTAAAGTGACCAAGATAAATAATATAAAATGGAGATCACAACAGAGCACCCCTGATTCTCTTAAACTCCTACTGGAATGCATTCTGTGTTTAGAACTTTAGTCAGCAGTTTGGGCCTTTATCATTTATCACTAGCAAAATGATTTATTAATGTATATACTGTAACCAAAAATTACGATGCAAAGTTTTAAGTTATCCTGCTGTTTTCAGCTATTAGTTGAGGAGCCTGAATCTATTTTTCTACATTTAAAGCAGAATTAACGTCTAAAGAACCTTGACCCATACTCTTGGTTCTTTGAGATTCTTGTTTTACTTAATTTTCTTAATTTTTGTTTTACTTATTTTTCTTATTTTCTTCCAATTCTCTATTATATCATCATCTATATTTTTATTAGCAATAGTATAAATAGCTATCTAAGGACAGGAAAGTATAAGCTTAAAGATTTTGTGAGAGTATGGGTGCATGGATGGTGGGAATGAGATCTGAACCTGTTTCCCTATAAATACAGTGTTGTAAACAAATATTACCTCAATAGAGGGGAAAATTAAAAATTGCAAAAGATATTTAGCTTATAGCTACTCAGCTTTTTTCTTATTAAGGTAGCAAAGGTTTACAATAAAAGTTCAGTCACATTGCATTATAACCTGATGTACATTACAGGTGTGCATCCCTGATAACATGTGAGATTGCTGTACATTAAATTCAGGTGCCAAGAGTCCAGTTCTATAGTTCATCACACCATATTCCTTACTGCCTGCCCTTTTCCCCCATCCAATTCTGGCAAACATAAATTGATCTTATAGTACAAAAGTCTTTTATTATTTTCTCCTCCCTAAACTACATAGGTGAAATTATATGGTATTCATTTTTCAGTCTTATCAAATATAATTTCCTGTAGATTCATCCATGATTCTACAAATGTCACAAGTTCTTTTTTTTTTACAACTAAATAGAATCCTAGTGTGTGTGTGTGTATATGTATATATATATATATATATATATATATATATCACATCTTTCTACATTTGTCACTTTATGGGCATATAGGTTGTTTTCCATTCTTGGCTATTGTAAATAATATTTAAGGAGACATGAGAAAGTATAAATCTCTTCAAATTAGTGCCTATGTTGTATTCAGAATGGGTGATAACCAGACTGTATGAAATTTCTTGTTTTAGTTTTCTAAGGAATTGCCATACTGTTTTCCAGAATGGATACCCAAATTTATAATTCTATCAACAGTGTATAAATTCCTTTCTTTCCACATCTCCTGCAATACTTTTTTTCAATAATAGCAATTCTCACCTCAAGTGTGAGGTGATAACTCACTGCCGTTTTTATATATATTTCTATAATATGAGGCAATAAACATCTTTTCATGTACTGATTGGCCATCTGTATGTCTTCTTTGGGAAAGTGTCTATTTATTCCCTTCATCCATTTTTTTAATGAGGTTGTTTTTTGTTGTTGAGTTTCATGAATTCTTTGTATATTTTGGATATGAACCCCAAGTTGTCCATGTGAAGTGCAAATGTCCCCTCCCAAACTGTAGTGTTGTATTTTCATTTGCATTTTCATGTGCATGCTTTTTAGTTTGATGTAATCCATTTCCCTTATTGTTAACCTTGAATTCTCAATCATATCTCTAACCATATCTCAGTGCCAAGGAGCATACCACCTATATTTTCTTCTGTGTATCTTATAGTTTCAAGGATTATATCCAGGTTTTAATTCAATTTTGGTATATGGTTTTCGTGACCTACTTTTTTTTGTTGTTGAAGAGAAACTACGAAGCATGGAGAGTTACGGAAATTCTCAGAGTCAATACAGAATGTAAAACCATAAACCAAGTGACTTAGTGGAGATTATTTTTTATGTAGGATTTCAATTTTCTCAAGGACTTACCAGAGCTAATAGTTTGGGAGCTAATAGTTTGGAAATATAAAAAACACAAAATAATATATACAGTGGAAATTCAATTTGGGTTGGGACTTTATAGGTAAATAGGTTTGAATTTACAGACATCAGGGGTATGCATTCCAGGGGTAGGGAGAACAACTGGGTAAGATTTCATGAAAATCTGATCAGTTATACAACAGGAAATCTCTATTATCACTCAATATACAGGACATTTTGAAAATTGTCTAGGTAATTTGGTCAGCCAACCTAGACATGTTCCAAATCCATATAGAGATTTTCAGTTTGCTTTTTCAGGTTGATTAGGTTTGGTTAAATGAAGGAAGCAGTTGCTTATCCCTGTCTTTGTTATTTACAATGAACAATAGAGAGTTGAAGGTCTTCAAGGTGGATTTGAGAAAATTCCATTAGAAATCATTTATAAATGTATAGGTTCTCTTTGCAATCAACCTTTCTAAATAACTTAAAAGTGTTTCATTTTCTCTAAAACTTCACCACCATAAAACAAGCTGTAATCTACATTTCCAGGTGACAGAAATGCAAAGCTACAAATGTCAACGATTTTATTCCTATCCATTCAATTCTAGTCCAAGAAGGGTTGACTAGTGTTCCAAGCACATGAACTGACAATAAATACAAGATTAATTCTTAACATCAAAACTTTCAAAGCTGGAAATACATATCTGCTGCAAAACTGGTTTATTTTCTATGTCTCAAACTCTCCTGGGAGTTTCTCTGAGGATGTTTGTTTTGTGTTCCCTGATATTTCAGCAAGTTCTACCCTATATGCATATCCACTAGAGAGTCAAACTACCCTTGAATGACAGTTTCCAGTCTAGCAAAGCTGGGAGTGCTGGGGACATGTCTCAACAGTCCCCAACTCTCCTCTTTATCCAGAGGAGGTTGCTTTCAGGTATTTTTTAATGGTGTGTATCTACACAGGGGTATTGCAGGAGAAGTGCCTCTACCTGAAAATATATTTGGGAAACCTCTCCCTTTTGTGACTGACCTTCCTACATGTCTTCAATATCATTTGCTTAAAAAGTAATTTTTAATATTACATCAGTTTAAATATTTTTAAAAGTAAATTTTGTCCTATTAGAACTGGAACCCAAGTTATTTACTTTGTATACAAAAAGTATACAAAGTAGTTATCAACACTATAGGGAATCAGGGAGGCAGTTCTGAATTTTCCTACCATACCTTTGGCTTGTGTGTAAAAGGCTTGTTGAATGTTATTAAAGTCCCAAAGATTTAAGTGTAATATTACTGTACATTCAGTAAATATTTATGCATTGCTATGCCTTCATAGATCAGTGGGCTTATACACAAGCACATTACTAGAGCAACACAAGGTTAACTTTAAATGTCTGCCTTTACTCTCTAGCTCCACTTCCTGACAAGTTCCCTAACCTCTCTGGGCCTGACATTTATAAAATGGATATAATAAATAGCTACAGAAGAGTTTCTAAACAAAACTGTTACATAAATGACATGCTGTCATCATGAGAATTTATATGAAACACCTTAAGACTGTTTAAACAGGCAAATTTGCAACAGAAAAAAAATCAGTACCAGAGAAACATAAGGGGGGGTCTGAGAAATGAGATATGTAGTAGGGTCATAATAGTCAACAATACTGTATATTTAAAAATTGCTGAGACTAGATTTTAAAAATTCTCGTAGCAAAAAAAAAGCAAAAAACAGCAAACGTTGACCAAATTGATGAATGTTAACCAACTTTTTTTAATTAAATAATTATACACACACCTTTAACTTAATGTATTTGTTATATGTATCTCAATAAAATTTTAAAAAAAATTAAGTTGGTAAGTTGTGGTTGGTGAAATCATAAGCAGTTGTCCCATTGGAGCAGTGCCAGGCAGTAATGAAAGCATGTTTCCTGAGACCTGAGCCCACACTGTGAATATGGCATATACAGTAAATATAAGTCAGAAAAGTAAGAGAAATCTTGTACTTTGGGAGCTTTGATGTAAACTGAGCAACAAATTCAGGAAAGAAATACTCTGATTTTTTTTTTCTGCCCAATAGTACATTTAGTTTATATTTGATTGATGAAACGATTTTTTGAAAGTCTGTATATTTTTTTCAGTAAGTCAAAATTACCATTAGAAAATTACAAATTCCTTACCAGTTATTTAAATCTCAGGATAAAAAAAGTTTCAATTTCTGATCAATGAAATAAGTAGATAACTTGATATGAGATTTGTAGTGATTATTTTATTTCAGATTAAGTCTCTCAGCAAAAATCTGTGAAAAGACAGTCTTGAAGCGAGTTTTGAAAGAGCTGTGGAAACTGGTTCTTAACAAAATAGAAAAAAAAATTGTTCTTCCTCCTCTGACAGATCAAACAGTAAGTATTTAAATTAAAGTTTGGTTACACTATCAAAATAATATCCAGTTAAGTGAGTGGATTTGATGCTGATGAAATTTCAATTAAATCCATTGTGGAGAAGTGTCTTGTATTCAGTGTCTTAACAATAATAATTCAATTGATATTTCCTATATAAAACAATTTCAAATAGTTGTAGCAAATTCACATCTGCTTGACTTTCAAATCTTTAGCTCTTGAAAAAAAAGATAAAATATCAATGTATAGGTCTATCTGGTCTAAATTATTTTACTGTGAACCTACAAAGAAATGAATTTTCATAAATTATCTCTGTTGCATTTCTTTCTGAAAGTTTAGTAAGATAAATACAAGACTGCCATGGATTTTTTTTTTCATCTTCCCACTTGACATTTAATGGAGGATATGATGCCTTAGTTTATTTGAAGAACATGATTAAATGAATCCTACACAGTAAAAGAAGCTTCAGAAATATTGTCAGCAAAGGTAGACAATAGTGATGTGGCCAGGTATCTTGTTTTTTTATGTGTTCTGAGCTGAGCCAAGCAAGAATCAATAACCCTAGCAAGCAACAGTTCTGGAATAATTTCCTTTGAGTAAGAAGGGCAAGTTGATGCAAATAAACTAAATTACGCATTGATATTACTAATCAGGCCTACTAATCCAGTGAAATTGCATGTATATAAAATGTTATCTTGTAAAGTGTTGATGATTTAAAAGGTATATGTTTTTCTTCATTTACTCACAGATAGTGGGTGATAAAATATAAAATGTTTTGAGTTCTTAATGCCAAAAATGTATACTAAAAATCATTTGTTCCTTATATAACTAGATACTCAATTCACATATATAAGTGTACACATACGTGCCTTGGTCATTTATCTATCATGTTATTAGTCACTAGGGAAATGATGTCAGTATAATCTTGAAGTTGGGTTGGTTTATATGTAAATTTTCCTAGGTAAGAGGTTAGAGGATATAATATAAGAGCTATAAACTACAGTAGGAAAGAACACTCAGCTTGGCTAGTGCACAGGTGGGAGCCTTTCATCTATATCTCCAAAAAATAAAAATAAAAAAAAGGTTGGGGGTACTTCATACTCACACACTGATTTCCTAATCACTTTCTACATCTGGTAGTTTCTCAGGAGCAAATTGCGTGGGTTTTGACTGACTTATCATTGCTATTTCCCGCTCCCATTCCTAATATACAGTTTTGGAGAATGTAAGGTTTTTCAGTAATATACATAGTGTTATAGACAAACTACTGTAGGTAACATTTCACTTTTTGGTTCTCAATCCCTGTTTTATTTTCTTTTGATTACACATACTTAAAAAACACACTCACAAAATATCCAATGTATGTAACATTTTACTTTTGATGTAAAGTTCTTCCTCGGAAAGCTTAACATTACTTAAGTTTTTTATAGCTTTCATACCTAGAGATGTCATTGCTTTATCATTCATTCAATACATGTTCTGTGAGCTTTTATGTATTAGACAGTAGAATAAGATATAAGCAATATTAAAGTTGACTGCTGTTCTCACGAGCCTTCCAGTCTTTAATTTCCTAGTGAGTATACAAGCTCTACAAAAAATGGAGAATGCTTTCCAGTCTAATCTGGTATCTTTTAGACAGATTCCAGAAACTTGGGGTTTTAGAAAATTCTATGACTGAGGGAGGCATGAAGAGGACAGATATCTAATAAAATGTGCAGTATTTCAGAAGAAAGGCAGTTCTACCTTTTTCAGCTCTAGTTTTTGAAATTTTGTGCATATTTATTTTGGGAGGAGGGGAATTGGAATGAGGGAATTGTCTCTGCTAAAATAAAACTTAAAGTTCTGAAATCTAGGGGGGAAATCAATGCATTAATCCACATACATTAAACTGACTATATTGTCAACAATCTAAAGTTAAGACTTTGAGAATTGGAATGCTTATAAGGACAGCTATATTGCCAGTAGTATGTCATGCCTTTGCCCCAAATTGTAAAATACATCAATTAAGAGCATCTGACAACATAATAATAAATATACTGGAAAAATAAAGATTATCTATTCAGCATATTTCCATTGTAAATGTTACTAAACATCTATCATTTCCATTGTGCCTCTAGGGACCCCAGATGATTTTCATTGCAGCAAAAGATCTTGGACAATTATCCAAACTGAAGGTAAGAAGAATAAAAATGTGTGAAAGTAATCAGCTAACAACAGATTCTTCAAACAGTTATTTTTCTAATAGCAGTGGTGTTCAACATGGCATTATTAAGAATATACAATAGCTTTTCAACTAAGATCAAGTCGACTTAGAGATATGGATGTCCATTTGCCTTAAGGATGAATCAGTCCAAAATTTAGGTTCTAAATTTTACCAGTTATTTCCCACTAATTTCTCATCTTTTCCAGTTGGTGGGATTAACAAGAAAATTTTCATTTTGTGTTTTAGCATTCAGCATGACTACTTTTTGGTAAATTAGAGAACACTATTTTTCTTCACAAACTAAATTGGCTATGTATGAATGAAGGCAAAATGGAGCACTTCTTAGAAATCCAGTAAAGTCTGGGAAGTTCCTCGCAATAAGAAACCTAAGTGGAGAAAATGAAACTCATCAGACTTTGAAACTGTCATCATAATTTCAGCAAATTCTATCTCATATATATGAGGATTTGCTGACTAAATAGCCCTACCCTAAATTACCCTACTGAAGATTCTCAACACTTTTGAATTGTGCAGAAAAACCTCAGACTCTGTCCCACTTGGATAGGAACTTGACTCGCTAAAACATATGCTATGCATCTATGACTGGTTTACTTTCTTCCATATGTCCTCCTAATTCATTGATATTGTCAATGACAGCAGGATTTCCTCTTGAAAGTAAAAAAAAAAAAATTCATTGTATATGTTTAGCACATTACCCACTTGTTCATTAATGAACTCCATATAAGTCAACAGTGTGTCTAAAGTGAAAATACAGTGTATCCTGGGAGATGGGTTCAGACACAGAACCCATTTAAAATCTGTCCCAACTGACATAAAATGGATACCCTATAATTTCAGCATCTTATTTTATACCAACATTATTCCTTTCCTCAAAAAAAAAATTAGAAGAAAATAATTGGGGAAATTGTATTTACAGTAGACAGTAGCAGTTGAGAGAGGTTACAATTCATCTTTTAAATCTCTTTCATGGTAAACTACCTTGGTGTGACAGAACATAAAGCAGGTAAGAATAAAGCACGTAAGTTTTGTTCTCAAAAACAGGAGCAACTCACCAAGACAGATATTTGGCCTAAACCTAACTCTAAAGAAATTATATAGTCTTTTGATAACTGATTTCTATCACTGTTTGATGAGGAACTCAATGTCAATTACTGTTCCTCTGTTCTCTCCTTGTTTGATGTATCACTGTAACAAACCCCCTATCCTGTTATCTCTGTTCTATATCTAACTACCTTTGAACTGGAAATCTTGTTTTTAAAAAAGGACCCAGTGTAAGGAAGGAATTGTGGCACAATTGAGTGGCACGTTGCTCTCACAGAGTCCTGTTGCCTTTGCCAAGTCAAGCATTGCATTGTGAAACATAACATAAGCTTTTGGCTGAACCCACATACATCCCTGAGCTGGATGTACACTCAGCCCGGTGTAAAATTTTTAATTTTAGAGTGCAAAAGAAACTGGTTCCTACAGGGTATGCACCTGTTAGGTAAGAAACTCACAGTCCACAGAAAACATAACACTTTATGTCCCTTTCAGTCCAAAATTTCTTCAGTGATTTCCCTTTTGGTTGTAATAAACTAAAACCAAGCTATGAATAATATGTCCTACAATGATTATTCATAAATGCAAAATAACCTGAAGGATTAGTCTTGATATCTGTAGGTGTCAAAGAGAAAAATATTCTTCAGATCTGCTATTCTTTCTAATTTTTAAATTTGGTTCATATATTTACTTGAACTACAGAGCATTAATACCACCATAATTATATGCAAAAAGTTAAAACCTAGCAAGCATAAAGAACCACAAATATATATTAATGTATTAGACTGTCACTTCCAAGGCTTTGTTTTTGTTTTAAATGACAGGTCTATATATTTGAAAGCACATTAGATCTTCGAAAAGAGTTATTTTAAATAGTTGTACCCATGGATAAATTCAGAAACCCTATAAGAAACTACCTATAAGGTAGTTTGCTAACTACCTTATTTAAAAAGATCCACAGAATTGAGGGAAATAGAATGATTTACTTATCAATTTGAATAATTCATTGGAAATATATCTATTGAGCAGTTTGATATATCAATTATTTTGTGCTTTAAGGTGATTTTTAATAATTTTTCATGGACAGGTAATAAAGTATCGAGCAATTAATGAAAATCATCCAGACTGAGTTTACAACAAGTACACAATAACTGTCTCCCTTCTTTGAGTGAATTACTGTTAACCACTAAAATTATTTTAGCAAGAATTGTATTCCTCTATAAAACCCACATTAGTAGCATCTATTAAAAATATTGTGATCACAATGTAAAGCTGGTCAAGACTAATGGAATCATACAGGTTTATTAATATAAAATACATTCCCCACCATACACACAATAATTCAGCAAATGCTTCCCATTGAGTTGAGTTTTGTTCTTTAAATATCTAGTCAGTGGATGTTTAATATTTCTGTTTTACAAATTTTGGTTGGAAGTCATATATTTGAGTTGAAATTCTCTGTCAAGAGAATGTTGCAGTGAAATGTAGATATATGTACATAATGGATTCATTAAATTTGGTATATGCCTTGTATCAATAATAGTATGATTCCAGTCAAGCAAACCCTGCATGATATGCTGGAAGGAGATACAAATCAATTGTCAAAAATATACTGAGTATTTAGCAGGTAATAATCATCAGGATAAGCAATGAAAGGCTGCAGAAGTAAGACTTAGGTAGAGATTATTTTCAGGAAATGATGGCATCCACTAAATAATAGAAAAAGAGCCAGAAGGATGAACCATTGTGTGTGATTGCACAATTTGTGCACTGTACAAAAACATGCCAATGAAATAGAGCCATGTTCCATTTTCCAAGCCTGATGTGGAACTGTCTCTTGCAGAAAAAGACAACTTTGATGACTCATTAGCAGTAGTAATCCAGTAATCATACCATGAGTACTCAGACTTGTGTTTGTCAGCACAACTCTGGGTTTCCCTCTTAATTTACATAAAGGCACCTATGTAAGTAAAAATTTAGCTGTTTCTGGTAATGACCAAGCATTAATTGAATTCCAGAAAGAAAATAATTGGGGAAATTGTATTTACAGTAGACGGTAGCAGTTTAGAGAGGTTACAATTCATCTTTTAAATCTTTTCATGGTTAAACTACCTTGATGTGACAGAACATAAAGCAGGTAAGAAAGCTTTGAAAAAACATTTTTCCAGATTTCTCTGTATTTCTGATACTATCTTGGTGAAAGAAAATAAAGCCACATGTATGGCTTTATTGTATTGCTCCTTTAGTGAATATTAGCATTTTTTTGCTCAAAATGAAAATGTATTAAATATGATATAACTAATAGGTGTTTATATAATCAAGAAATATTTGTTTGAAAGTGTTGAAATATTTGTTTGAAAGTAATTGCTGAATAAATGGATCAGTGATCTTATAAGTAATCATTAACCTGTTTTACAGGAGCATATGATTCGAGAAGATGCCAAGGGTCTGACAATCAGACAGTGTGCTGTAATGGAGGTGGTCCTGGCTACCATCAAGGTAAGGTGATAGCTCCCTGAATATGCTTCCAGATTTCTCCATCTAATGCTGATGTGCATCTGTAAGCTACAGCATCTATGGAAGTAGGAGTGTGTTGTATGGACACATTCCAAGAGTCTGTCAGATTTAGTCCATCCTCCTTCCTTATTATATCCAGGTATATGCTGTTATACTTTGTCTATCTCATAAAATGTGTGTGAACCTGTATTATATGTTTTAAAGGAAATGCATGTACCCCAGAAACCCAATGAAACAAAAGCTTTATGTCATCAGAGTTAAAAGAATTTCTTTTTCTATTTTCTATGCTTCTTGGAATGGTTTTAAAAGATAAATCCTCTCTCTTTGTAACCATAGTAATTTAATTTTCTGCTGTGAACCCATCGTGGATTGTACTATGTGCATCAATTTTTCATAGCCAAAGGTTGACCAAAAGTTATTATAGTGTGGGCAGATCTCAAAATGCAAGTTACAAGTTCTTTCTTTTCAAATAGTTTCTCATATCTTTGAATACATAATGTTATATTTATATGTAGAACTTTATTGAAGAATGAAAAATTGATATCCTAAATTTAGACGTGTCCAACTTCTACCATTTCCTGGGGAAAGCATCAGTTTTCAAAACTTGTGAACAGAATGGCAAAGAACTGTTAGCTACCATATTCACTTTCAGAGAACAGAATAGTTTCATTGAATAAAAAAAAATGTTTCAATGGTATCATTAAAAGAGTTTTGCTGGTATAACAATTAGAGATCTTCACAAAACTATTACCTCATAGCTTGTGTTTTGCAGTTTTAACATTTAGTGATGCCATTTTTCTTTGCTTCAGTGTCAACATTCTGCAAAATGATTGTTGTGAGATTGAGAATTGGGTGATTCTTTCCGGAAACTAGGAAGCACAAATTTAGGAAGTGAAATTACATAAATGGAGACATAGTAAAAATGGTGTATGGAAACTTTGCAAAATAATTCTGAAGGAAAATTAAAAATAAAAGGGGAAAAAGTAAAGCCAATTCTTTAAATAAATTATTTTTAGTACTTGCTATATAGCAGCATATGTACTAAAATTAAAGAAGACTAGTGTGATCCCTGCACAAGAATGGCTTGCAGATTCATGAAGCATCCCATATTTTAAAAGCAATTATTTTCAAAAACAGGAAATGACTAACATTTTGAAAAAAAGTTGTAGCAGCACTAATAGCTATACATAGTGAGATGCTAGTAAAAAAAAAGTCTAGTAAGATCTAATAAAGTAAACAATGTAGAGTATAATTTCAGCCCTCATAGATTTTGCTAAGTCAGTGCCATGATTTTCAGAGAGGAAGGGAGATATATTTTGTAGAAATAGAGAATGGCATTCAGTGAAACAACAGCACTAGTACTTCTTCCCAGCTCCAAAATTTCTTTTTCTTGATGGTGACACATAACCACAACATAGACTTCAACCCAAATTCTACAACAATCCTGACCTTTCAAGCAAATCCTCCTGGACTATGTCTTAACAACTCATCCTATCTTCCAGCCCCAGTCATTTGTGATTTGTTATTTGTGCTTTATTTATTGAGATAACAGTTAATTTTCAAAACTACATATGACTTAATTCAGCATCAGAAGCTTACATTACTCATTAAAACAAAATTAACATCTGACACCAGGATCCAATAAATGGCTTCATCTCATTCCTCTGAGACTGGCCTTTTTTTTGATATCAACTTTTTCTATGGTGTCTGCATTTTAGATGTATTATGCCTTCCTAGAGACCTTTTTCTTCCTCTGGTCTGCCCATCTGCCAAAGCATTCACCTGACAACTGCTTTCAATGCCTCTATAGTCTATGTAATACCATGACTGAGACTCCTTTTGCCTTGTCTTCTGAGATTTGCCTCTACTGAGCACTATCAATGTCTGCCTGGAACCTGAAAAAGGGAACACTACACAGCAAGTAGAGACCTCATAAGAAAGATGTTCTGAGATGGAAGCAGATGTTACACAGGCTGACTCCCAAAGACTGTAGAGGCGGTCATCTGTAATTACTTGTTAGCTCATATTGCACATGGAGAAATAAGAAATATAGGAGGATATAAAATTGTAGATTATAGACTGAAGTAGAGTTTTGCCATATCTTTCATGTATATACATGATCTTTATAAAAATCTGAGTGTCAGGTAGGTCAAGAATGATCAGTGAATGAGATACAGCATTGTGAACTTATGCTAGCTTGATGTTAATATAAAATTAAATAGAGGGGGGGAAGAGTGATTATGCACATTTTATAAATCAGAGCCTAGACAAACAGCTTAAAACCCTTATCTTCTATCTTCTATATGTTAATAAAATGTAGGTAAAATTCAGTGGGCCAAAATAGATAGTACTTCTTTAGTTCTTTCTAAATTAAAATGCCATGTTTGTTATTTTCTAATCATTGACTATAAATTTAAATCTTTCTCCATGCAAGTGTTAAATAATAAAGAGATCATTGTATTTTCTCATTCAACCACATTTATTCTGTCTTAGTCTTAAATCAGAGGGGAAAATATGACACAAGTAACAGGAATTACAATGATCTCTTGCAACTAGCATGGTTAGGATTTCAGTTATTTGTTTACCAATGAACATAGCCAAGTAGTAGTATTTGAAAATAAAGTTTAAAAGGTAACAGCATCACTAATATGCACAAACTGGTGGAGGGTTTCCCTACTCCTAGTCTAGAAGGGACCCTAATGTTAGTTCCAGACACCTGATTCAGGATTGCTATTGTATTTGCTGAAATGTGGTTTTCTTTTGAAGGAAAACAGGAGCACCTCACCAGGACAGATATTTGGCTTAAACCTAACTCTAAAGAAATTCTTAAACAATAGAGTGGTTTTATGATAAAATTTGAAGTACTCTGAAAAAAAATGACTTTTTCTTTCTCCCATTCTTCAAAATTCCATTAGAACAATTCTTAGTTGAATCTAAGCAAACATTCTGCAGTGTATGTTGGAGGTATTTTTAATGTCAAAGGGCAACACAGAAATGTGGATAGGGCCCTCTTGGAATAAAGGAAACAATTTTTGGTCATATATGATTAAGAATACAAATATACCTTTGAAATTTATTATTTTTATTTCTTGAATAACTTCATTTCTGATTCATAGGATCCTTGACAAATAGAGGATATGTGATGTTAATGTGTCTGAAGTGTTTACACTGATTGAGGTCCTACCTCATGCTGCTATCCATTATTCATGAAGCAGTTTGGATGACTGATTCTGAATATCTACACTTTTTTAATTAACACTGATTTGTAGCACTAATATGATTTGGAGATAGAGGATAACAACTTTCAGGCATATGTCATGATACCACACCCACCAAAGAATTCAGAATCTTCTACCATAGTCCATTATGTCCTCACATCCTGACCTCTCAAGTTGTTTCAGATTTATAGGGTTTGTTTCTTTATATTCTACATATTAGTGAAGTCATATGGCATTTGTCTTTCTGTTTTTGATACGTTTTGCTTAGCATAATTCCCACCAGTTCCATCCATGCTATCAAAATATTTAGAGTTGATCATTTTAGGTATAGGTGAATTCACTTGTTCATAGTAAGAACAAGGTAACCTACCAAGTTTAAAGTACTGTGATTTGGAACTCATTATTTGAGAGTTTCCTGTATATAGGAAATAGAGAGAACAGTTTAAAGGAGGCTAGAGGTAAGCACAATCTTATTCTTAACTTATGAATCAAAACATTGAAACTGATAAAAAGAGATGGACAAGTATTAGAGAGTGCAGAGAGACAAATTCTCTGGCATCTAATGGAGTGTGTCGTGGAGAAAGAAGTTTTGGTTTTAGAGGATGAAATTAGAAAAGTCATTAGAGACTTAGGAGAAAGCATGGGTTGTATGAAAAGGTGTGCATCCATTTGAAAATTTTATGTATCTAATAGAGAAGAATAGATTGTGATGAGTTAAAGATTTTAGAGAATAAAAGAGAAACACTGGAGCTAACATACTGAAATTTCAAGTAAAGAAACTGAGCAGTATATATGAATGCAATGCATTGAAAAGGACACTGGTTCTAGGAAATTATTTTATAACACCTCATAATTTCCTTTAAAAAAACTAGTTGCTAAAGGTAGGTTATATCTAATTTGTTAAAATGATTTGCATGTATTTTCTGAAAGTATATGGGTATTAGGAAAACTGATACTATGAAATATGCAAAAATATTAATTTTGCAAACAATTTCAAATATATGACAAGTAATAAAAATCAGAATTTACAAAGTTTTTTTTTGGATAATGAGTGGATTTTGCAGGATAAATGCAGATACTATTTATCCTGAATTTTCATTTAGAAGCACTATTTTTTTTTTCATTACAAGTCAAAACTAGGTCTGAAATCCTTTTCTACAGTCTGATCAAGAATGAAAGATACACTTTAAAAAAAGGGATACTTCACATAAAGCTCTTTCTTAGCACCATTCAGATATAATAAGTGTTCCTCACAATTCACCCTTACATCTTATCCTTATATCAGTGAAGACAATATATTACTGTAAAGGGTGAATGCCTTTACAAATATCAAAATTGATATAAGAATAAATGCTAATAAAAATCTAAAACTATGGGAAATTATATATCTGTCAAGAAGTGTATCAGAATTGTGGTTAATTTAAACTGCCCTCTCCTGTGGAAATATAGGACTAAAGAGATTGTTGTTGTTAGATAATTGTGTTATATGGGACAACCCAACAGTTCCCTTTTTATAGTGCTAACTCTCATAGCATTCAAGGAGTATTTTATTATTAAAGAACCTCGTTCCTCTGTTAGATTCAAGATCCGGCATATTTTACTACAAGCACCTGATTTTTTCTCCTTTCCTTTAAGATGTTCATTCTTGTCAGTGAAGCTAGCTATTAAGCAATATGCTTTGCCCTCTGACTTTTTGCTTTTGGAGCAGAATATCTTCTCATTATAAGAGACACAACCCCCCCTTAAGGTCTTCAGTAGTTCCAGAGAAATACTCTGAGAAACAGTGCTATTTATCTATTAGAGGAGTTGCTGTGAGAAAGGCAAATTGAAAGTGAAATGATAGGTGACAATTTATAAGACAACAGTGTCAGAGATGGAACAGAATGATACAGATGCTGATTGAGGGGTGCAGATAAAAAAAAAGGAAAATCTTACTGACATTTTTATGAATTGAACATTACATTAATTCTAAAACAAATCAAAATACTAAAGCCAATATCTGATGAGTAAAAATGCAAAAATTCTCAAAATACTAGCACACAAAATTCAGTATGTAGAAAGAACCATCCTTCGTGATCAAATGGGATCGATTACAGGAATATTAGGGCAATTCAAGATACACAAATCAGCATGCATTGTAGACCACCACAACAACAAAAGGAAAAAAAATCAGATTATCTCAACAGAGATAGAGACAGCATCTGACAAGATTCAACAGATATTTATGATCTTAAAAACATCCTCATCATAATGGTTACAAATGAAAACCACAGGGTAAACAAAATACTCAGTCATGAAAATCTGAAAACTAAGTCCAGGATACACTGTTGGATGTCCCAGCAGAGTAATCAGGCAAAAATATCCCACTTTATAAATGAAATGTAATATGCATAAGACAATTCTAACAATTTCAGAAGAAAAACTATTAGAAATATGAGTGAATGCAGTGACATATCAGGCAGTCTAGTGTACAGAATAGTCAGTGGAACAGAAGATTGCAACAGATACAACAGAAGATTGTTGCATTTTTATACACAAACTAGTTAAAAAACTGGAAAACAGCCCTTCTGACAAGCACATAAAAATGAAGTTGTATATACTAAGAATTGTTAGACATTGTTGAAAGAAAAAACAAAAATGGTGGTTATCCCACACCTAATTTCAATCTCTAGTACCAAATAATAGTAAATAAAAGCTTGTCATTGGAATAAAAACAGACACATAGATCACTGAAATAGAGTTGGGAGCCCATCAATAAATTCATATATGTATATAACTAATTTATGATAAAGGAGTCAAGAGCCATGTATCAAGAAGTGCCAAGTTTTCTTTAGAGAAAGACTCATGACATAATGTGGAATGACAATGCACGTAGTGTCACTGACTATTTTGTATACTAGGCTGCATTTAGCTGAAGTTTTGCTTAAAGAGTAATAAAACCAGGCTACATGAAATGTTTGAACTAAAAATCCCTTTGTACCTTCAGTGTATTCTATCAAAGGAGAATCAATAATGATTTTGAAGATATACAGCTTGTCAAAATTGTTGTTTTAGCTTTGGTAATCTTAGAATATACAAAATTGTCACAGAAATCAGTTATTTAATACCAAACATGATGAGCATTATCTCCAGGGTGGTGGCATTAGGAATAGAAAATTGAAGGAAATGAGTGCCACAAGAAGGCAACTTCACTGGAACTTGGCAATTGAAAATAGGGCCAATAACAGTAATACCAATTAAGTATATTTTCTTACAAGTAAAAGGAACTACATATCACCAGGTTCTTCCTGAAACACTAATTCATTTCACCATTACAAAAGCTTAGATTGTATTCAATCTCCCAGTCTACAAGTTTGTGCTGATATTCTGTGAAACTAAATCTAGGCAAAAAGTCATCATATAGAGGAAAAATAATATATTTCATAGCACATTGTGAAGCAAAGGGCAGAGTGAGTCTAAGAGTGAAGATTCTAAAATGGCATAAGCCAGCATCTCCCCACCCTCTCTCACAGAGAGGCCAGCTACGTGTTAGCCCATGGTTCAGCTGGCCATCACTTAATAATGGCCAGTATTGAGTTTTCAGACCTTACTAATGTAAAAGTAGAAATTTTACTTTTTAACCAAAATCTGCTTCCTTGGTAAATCTAGCTGCACATAAGTCCTCCTCCTGTCCTTTGAAAGTACTGTAAAATAATTTCATTTCCTTGCCCCATAAGATAGCATTTTGGCTATTGAAGAAAACTATCATGTTACTTCAAGTTGTATGTAGCCACATACTGAATAGCGTGACCTGCAAATCTTTTAAAATTCAAGTTGTCTGCCTTTGGATGTCCTCCAATTTTTCATATTCTTATAAAGTAAAAAGAATAGAATTAATTAGGAATGACCTTAATATTCCAGATATATCTAACTAGTATAGAAGTCTCCGTCATGCCCTTTGTCTTGACCTATCGACATATATTAATGCATGTTAAGATTTCATTAGCTCTGACAGTTGCCCCATTGCTTATTAAATCATGTTCACCTTCAGGGCAAATAAAACCTTATGGATTTAAAAAATTTACTGATGTTAAAATCATACCAAGTCACCCTCATTCTACTCTGAAGCAAACTTGTTTGTCGTGAACACAGGTCTTTTTCTACCTTGACCCTCTAATCCAGACTGCCAAGACATTTTTGAATCTGAATTCTGACATTCCAGATAATAAATAAATGCAGTCTTGGACTTGACTGAACATTTGTAAACTACGCTTTCTGCCTTTGTCTTTTTAGGTTTATGGTGAAACTATTCAGGACAGGGCCTAGAGTAGAGTGAATGTCACCCAGTTGAAGTCCTTCTATTTCACAGCACTGATCTTCTCCAAAGTCCTCTGATTGAAAATTCTTTTCTTAAATCAAGAGGAAGTGACCTGTCCCAACTTGTTCTTTTGGCAATTTACTGTTAATTTGTGCTAGTCTAAGTAGCTGAACAAATCATACTTAAGGTTCTTAGATTATGTTGCAACTTGCAAAGGTTTTTGTTGTTGTTTTATTTGTTTGTTTGTTTGTTTAAGAATCAATAGAGAATAATCCCCTTTTGAATAAGAAAAACATCCCAAGGTTTTAAAATTCCATATCCACAAATTCCCCTCTAACATTTAATTCCACACAAAATGCTTGCTATAATGAGTGCAGATCAAGTAAACTACCTAGAGCTGTGGATACTGCGTTTAATAACTAAGACACTCACTTGCACACATCAGTCCTACATTTATATCCTTCAAATACAAACCTCAGCAAAATACCAATTCTACTTTCTTTTTCCTTCAGAGGCTCTTGCAGAGTCAAACCCAAATAAATTCGAAATCTCTAAATGCCAAGGCACACGTGTAACTGCAGGCCCTTTCTCCAAGGATCTGTGCCACGGAGATAAACATTCCTTGCTCTCAAAATCAGCATATAGTAGGATTTTCACTGGCTTTATATTTGCATAACCATAGAAACCATTTCTTCCCCTTCTGAGTAAGTTATCTGTGGCATGTGCTGTTGAATGTGTCACTGAATGGGAGGGTTTTGCCCTAAGCAATCCAGCAATATAGGTTTCTTCCCAGGGTTGCTACAATGTCCTGGGTTTGTCCAAGTAATGTCTCATTTATATAAGACACTGAAAAGACAAAATCATCATTTCTGCCCTTAAAAATCTGCTCTTCACTTATCCTGCTGCAACCTTTAGAATGACTTAGAATACTCTACAAAGGGGAAAAAGTCAGTTTGTATCATAACCTAAAACAAGAGAAACCCTTAGGTTTTCCTCAGAAACTTATTTATGTTTTCACTTAAGCTTCATCCATCATGCTTCCGAGGTCTACAAAATAGTACTTTGGTAATAAAATATTTTCCTATAAAGTTATTTAACAGATTCAAGGGCAGTTTATGCCTTCACAGCCTAACTCTAGTTTCCATTTCCAGTTAGCCATCCAGATCCTCTAAATAGTCCCAATTATATGAACATAACTTCTGCTCTAGGGTTTCCTAAATTGTATTCCATGGGACATTTGTATTCTCAAGAGCATTAATAGATGTCTTTTGTAATAGATGCTCTCTAGCTAAATAATCTTAAGAAGAACTAAATGTATTAGTGCAAGGTTCAATAGATGCCCTTGCCACAAAGGGGCTCAGAATCTTTTTTTTTTTTTTTCTTTAGAGACTATGTCTCACCTGGGTTGTCTCACACCTACATATTCAAGTGATCCCTAGCCATAACCTCCCAGGTAGCTGGGATTACAGGTGCACGCTTCCATGCCTGGCATTTTTTCTTTTACTTTTTTTTTTCTTGAGATTAGCTCTCTCTATGTTGCCTGGGGTTATCTCGAATATGCAGACTCAAGTGATTCCTAGCCTCAGACTCCCAGATGGCTGGGTATACAGGCACGTGCCACCATACCCAGCTTTCAAAATATTTAATATGCCAATAACTACTGTGATTTCAGATTCTTTAATATGCCAATATGCACAACTACAATGCCATTTTTACTTCTCTAAACCCTCCACTGCCCACAGGTTGCTTGTAGCTTCTACGCATGATCAGTTTACAGTTCTTTGTAAGTAGTGCTGACACTCCTAGAGTTTCTCCTGGTGGCTTGGTAAGAGTCTCCTCTTTCTCTAGTTCACTGTAGTGAATTATCTAATGGTTGCAGAAGCTTAAAACAGCATTATCTCTATTTAAATAGTTCTCCTACCACCTGCAATGTATTATGATTTAGTTATAGTTCCTACTAGATAATCTTTGAGAACAACCTCTTGGTGCTTTTTACTTCATGAACTTAGTATCCAGCACAAGGTCTGGCCCATGATATTGGTTTAATGGATATTTAATGAGAAAGAGTGGAAGATGGAAGAAGCAGGAAGGCAGACTCCCATCATGGATACTGTTGGGGTGAACCACAGGCCTGATACACTTCTCACCACTCACCTTAAGGATTGCTGTTGTCCATGCCATGTTACATGTACAGCTAAAGAACAGTTTTTAAAAGGGGATATAGGTGTGACACTAATATGGTTAAAAATTATGTCCAAAATATTACTCATCTTATCAATCAATGAAAAAATCAGAAAGATCTTACAACAGCTAAAAAGAAAATCCCAGGACCATAAGGATAAGCTACAAGGAAAACTGAAGTAAATTTACAAAAGGGGCAAAACATGTCTGCTCACAGAATACCAGTCAGTTTCATCCCATTAGAAATAACTTACATTCCTATGGACAGTAGTCTTTTGCATTATTATTCATCTTTTACAAGTTATGGTTTTCAATAGCTCAAAGACAGTAAAAATCAAAGATAATGCCAATGGGTATACAGAACTGAATGCCACTAGTCTGTTTTATCATTTCAGTCTTGTACAATCTTTTTTAAAAGCTTTTACCCATCCCAAGAGATGGAAAACCATCATTTCAGACATTTCAGTTTATTATAATTATTATTATAATCTAACATACACAGCAGAATATTTGGAAAGAGGTTTATCTAAAACATTGATTGGGAGAGTGGGTTCCCTTACCAAGCGCCAGCAAGTCTTGGGTCAGTGTACCCCACTGCTCTTTACTCTCAAAGTGGATGATTTCATATGATGACTCCTTGGTTCAGTACAGAATCTAGAAATCACACCCCTATTCTTCTAGGAAAAACAGTCAAGACCAAGTAAACATTTCCCATATTCAATACTCTCCTACCTTACTTAACATAGCCTGTTTTGTGAATACAGGAACTATCATCGTTTTTTTCAATCAACCAAGGCCTTGAAAAATTCTAGACTCAGTCTTCAAAAAATACTTCCTACATGTGAATATATTTTCACATTTTTAGAAAAAGACATTCTCATACAAAGTGTCGATTAAATTAAGTATGAGATGTTATTATCTCATAAATGCTGTAGTTTTCCCTTTGTTTTGTGCCTTGTCTTCACAACCATACATAGTTTTACAACTTCCTTTTTCACAGGCACCCAGCTAGAGTCAGTAAATGGAATTTTTAAGTGGCCTTAGCTTAATTTTCTCCTGGGAGAGGAGAAAATTACAATTGTCTACAATTGTAACACTCTTCAGGTCATATTGCCCATGTCTATACAATGAATCTCTGCATTATTCTCTTTGAGCTCAGATGTCTACAAAAGCCTAAAGCATTTTTCTCATCTTTCCTTGAAGGGGGAAAAATTGGGATCATTATGATTTTTAATTCATCAAATTGTTTTATCTCAGGAGTGGGATAGAGGCAAGGTAAAAATCCTTTTATGAGAGCATGAGAATCATTTAAGATATTCCAAAATATTTCATTCTGTCAAAATAGGTTATAATGAGCCAGGTTGTACTGAGTATGTAATTTAGCATTGTTGATATAGGGAAAAAGCCATTTATTTAAGCTCAACCAAATAGATATATTAAACCTACACATGGTCACAAAAATCCCTTGATTCTTAGTTGAGATAGCTCTGCCTTCCAAAGAGATGTTTATATATAATATTTTCAGCATGGAAAATACTACCATACTTCAGTGATCAAATTTATTGCCAAAGAGCATCTATCTTTTTTCTTACCTATACATATTGTGATGCTTTAGTTTGTTGGATAACAATAGCAGAAAAAAGTGGAAAATTTCAGAATTTTAGTAATTTATGAAACAAGTTTCATAGAATGTTAGATGTTTCAAGGCCTCTCTGCTGTTGTATGAATATTCTAGGGAAGATGAAACAGCCTGGCCTAGAATTTCACACTGCTCTCTGAAAAATTTGTAACCAGGAGCTACCTTCATCATGCATTTTTGACAATCCTGAGTTTTTTTGATTTTTCTTTAAGAAACAGAGTCAGTAACCAAATCAATAGTTATTAACTAAGCCTTCATTTTCTAAGCATCCTGACCAGTGCCTCTTTATGACCCCATTTGCTTTACTAAAATGTGAATAAATGAAAAGCCCTAAGCTTCAAAGACCCAGGTCTGCACTGCTGAACACCAACTCAGGGATATGGCAGGGGAAGCTGAATTAGATGATGATGACTTAGCAGTGAGCATGTGGCACCACCACCATTTTGCCTTACCCTGATCATATTTTGATAGTTCTCTTGAACTTCCTGCTACAGCTACAAAATCCTATCTCGAGTATTTCTTTGTAAATGTCTTTAGACATTTATGCTACCTTTTTTTTTCCCCTTTCTAGCAATATTTTCATGCAGGAGGAAATGGTCTGAAAAAGAATTTCTTGGAGAAAAGTCCAGATCTTCAGTCTCTGAAATACGCACTCAGTCTTTATACCCAAACTACTGATGCCTTGATAAAGAAATTCATAGACACTCAAACCTCACAGAGTAAGTAACACCTTGGATATGAGAATAAAGTAAATTGAATACTTAACTAAAATTTAACATAAGAATTATTGTACTATTATTCACTTTAAAGCACCAATGAGATGAGGACTATGTAACAATAGAAAACTACCAATTTTTACCACTCATGATATGTAATTATATAGATAATTTCAACAACACTGGGATATGATTAATACTAAAACTATATAGAATTATTGATTCTTAATGCTGATTTCTAATGTCATAAAATTTAGTAAAAACTATTTTGAATATTCATGTGATATTGTTAATTCAGTACAAAAATTCCATGTTTGCTCGTGTTGGTAGTTTTTTGGTTTTTTTTAAATGGCAATTCCCAAAATCCTGATTTCAAATGTAAAGCCTCCTACTTTGTGATTGTCAAAAGAGAAATCCCACTTTATCCTTTATTTATATGAGGAAAAATTCCAACTTTCATTTTGAAATGGACCAAGAGGTAGCACTCTTATTTGAAACCTGAATCTATTTCATGTGGCAAAGTTCCCACCTCATAAATTCTAGGATATTACCATAAGAAAACCTTTCAAGTTGTTTTGTGATTTATTCTATTCTAGTAATTATATGCATTTATGATCTAGTATTTTGGGGGATTATTGAAAATGTCGGTATAAGTCAAAACCAACCAAATGGAGGCTCAAATTCCAGAACATAATAAATTGCACCACAGAAATAGTAAAAATAAATAAGAGGATGCTGTCTTTATTCATGAGAGATCCTTGGAAAGCATACAAATTTTGTTTTCCTGTCATGAAAAAGCCTCAGACTTGTTTATTTCTTCAAGGATTTAATTTTTCTAAGTATATCAGATATGCAAAGGTGGAAAGTATAGGGCCTGTAGAACTTTAACATTTTGTGCTTTCTAATACTATAAAACTAAATACTAGAAATACTTCATTTATTGTGATTTGCAAACACTGATTACCCCTTCAAATGGTTCCAGAGAGTAGAAAAGAGTTGAACTTATGGAAGGTTATCAAAAGAACCAGAAACATTTAAAGTATTATTGCTGAAATTCATGATTCTTTAAGGTTTTCTGAACTTTATAAATATGAATGCAATTTAAGACATCATATAATGTTCTAACTCTATTCCCAGAAAAATGTGCATATATAAAGACTTCGTCTTTACTTCCATAGGTCTGCATTTACATCTATACACAGTCCGTGTTTTAGTATCAATATCATTAAAAAGCTACACATCTATTTTGGTATATGAAATATGGCACAGGTACTTTTTATTGTGTATTCTATAGCAACCCTGAAAATCTGAAGGAGAGAGAAATTAAAAGTTCTCTCATCCCAGTAATCTTACCCTAACTTAACTTTGGTCTTTTTTTCTTTTTTCATTCCCTTTTTCTGAGAATTCAAATTTTTATTTGAGTAATTGAATGTGTTTGAAAATAGATATGAAATGTCTTTCCATTTTGTCCAGTGGCTAGTTTCAACCATACTTTATGGAAACTTCTTTTTTTTCCCAGATTGTCCCTATCAATATCATCCCCTAACCAAACATTACTAGCCCAGAGGACTTGAGGTTTAAGGGACCTTTGCTTCCCTTTACCTCCTTTAGGTCCCTCTCTGTTTTTATGTATTGGCTGTGAAAACTAAAAGGGAGGAGGTGGGTGTGTTCAGTATTCTATGGATGGTTATATCTAAATTCTGGCTTACTAAGAGCCCCATTTTAAGGGACTATTCTCTGTTCAGATTCCTGATGAGAGGAATCTGAGTCAGTTCCTTTCAAGAACCTCTCAGCACCTGCCTCCTGCAATACATTCTGTGATCACTGACCCTTGCGTGTTAGCTGTCTACCGGCCAGCCCTCTAGACATGTGACCTAACTCAAAAGACTGAAGCCCAGCTTCTTCCTGTGGGGTCCACTTCAACCACAGAAAATTCACATATTCTCTCTACATCTTTGCTAATTGTAGGAGTTGGAGGCTTCGCTACTGCTTCCTACTTTCTCTCTACAATTCTCTCATCCACCTGTTCAAATAGTTTTTTTTACTTTCAAGTAAGGTGAGAGGGCATGATACTACTAATAAAGCATGATCATTGTTTAATAAGAAACGGAGGCAAGCTAAAGTTTTATCAATTTGATCCAGATCAGATTTGGTTTCTGAGTTTATATTCGTTCCCTCTCTTCTAATTTTATCACAATAAACACTATATCAGGAAGATATAACAGTTATCAGTATATATTTACCAAATAAAGGAGCACCAAATTTATTGGGCAACTACTATCAACTCCAAAAACAAACACTGTAAAAACACATAGTTGTAGTAGGGGACTTAATACTTACTCCCACTTCTGGACAGATGGAGAGAGAAAATAAATAGGGGTACGATAGCCTTAAACAGTTAGTTAGACCACATGGATCTAGTAGATAGAGAATACTGCACACTTAAAAAACCTGAATATATTCTTCTCAAGTCCCCATGGAACATTCTCCAAGATTGACCATATTCTAGATGATAGTACAAGTATCAGCAACTCATAAAAATCTAAATCATGACAGGCATCTTGTCTGACTGTAAAGATATCAAACTAGAATTCAACCACAAAAAGAAAATGGGGAAAACCTCAAGTACACAGAGCTAGAACAACATATTACTGAAATGCTATTGGGTTGATGAGAAAATCAGAGAAGTTTTAAAAATCTTAAAACAAATGATAATGAGGAGACAATTTTTCAGAATTTATGGGATACAGCAAAAGTAATAAGAGGAAAATATAGAGCAGCATAGGTCCATATCAAGAAATAATTCAAATAACCTTTTCATTCTATCTTAACTTGAGAAATTACAAAAAGGACAAACCCAAAAGTTGAAAGAAGAGAAAAGATAATAAAAATTAAAGTCAAAGTTAATTAATTAAAAATTAAAAGAATATTCTAAAAGATTAATGACTCTAAAAGCTGGTTCTTTGAAAAAATAAACAGACAGATAGAGACAGATAGAGACAAACCTCTAATCAGGCTCACTAAAATTAAAGGCAGAATACCCAAATAGTATCAGAAATGAAGAAGAAGTCACAATAGGTGTAGTAGAAATTCAGAAGATAAAAAGAGATCACGATGCTAAAACATTAGTAACCTAGAAAAGAGAACATTTTTAAAACTATACAATTATCTAAGACTGAATGGAAAGAAATAAAGTCTGACTAGACCAATCACAATCCTTTCTCATTCTCATTACCATTGATTAAATAACCAACACCATCATATCATTTGTAAAAAAAATAGTGATAGAAAGTGAAAACTAGCTGGTAGCATGAACAGTTCTGTAATGAAATAAATTTTCAGCATTATTATAATTATCCAAATAATTTTCTAGAACTCAACGCAGTATCAAAAATCCATGAATACTTAAATTTTGCTAATCCCAGTTTATATTTTGATAATCTAATGTAGAAAAAGGATATGGCTTTGTTTAGTTCAAATTTTATATTTGAAAGTCAATCATGTACACCCAAAACCCCTGCCAATTTCTGCCTGAGAGCACACTCAAACTTAGAAGGGTCAAGTGGGACATCAGAAAGTTCATGCCCCCGAGGTCAGTCTTCTACTTGTGAAGGACAGGAAAGCAAAAATCCAGCTTCTTCTGTTGTGACAACTCTTACAAATGTAGGGACCTAGGGACTGAGGTGTTTGTTCTCCTGTTTCCCTCAGAATTGTTTTAGTGACTTCAGTTTCCTTACTTTTTGCTTTTTTTTCACTTCCCTGTCTCACCAGTTTCTAGGATACCTTTACAGCTAAACCAATTCCTAATTGAATGCTTATCTCAGATTCTACATCTGGAGTAACACATATACAATCATACTGCTAGAAAGTGGAGAGTCAGACTGTAATTCACTGAGTGTAGATCTAGACTGTACCATTAACCATTGTGCATGCATGTTCAAATGTCATTTTCATGATACTTGAAAATCCACTACTCTGAATGACAATTATGAAGTAGGCAGTCAGAAAAACATTTCCACTTGCATATGATCAATAAGACATGGGTGTTTATTCTGTTTTTTTCTAATCTCCTTTATAATTTATATTTTACAGAAAAATTGTTTTAAATTTTATCCTAAATTACAGAGATAAGTCTACCTTTTCATTATTTTCAAATTTCTGTTATATTTTAATTTAGATTTTAATAAATTGGGTTTATGATTATAGAAAACCTGTTGTATATTGCTCATTTTTTTTCTTCCCCTTATTGCTGATTTCTATTTTCACTTTGTTTTTCCTTCCTTTATTATCTTTTTGAATAGATTTAGATATCCTCTTTTTATAGTTCTTTTAAAAAAAAAAGCTACCAGGGATATTGAATCCCATTAGAAATTTATGAACCACAGTGTTCAAATGAAATGTCAATCTGGAAAAGCACCACTTCCTCTTTCTATTGAAAAGTAAATAAATTCAAATTGGATATAGTATATTGTTAAGTCCCAGTGAAAATGAGGGTTCAATTTATAGCAGCAATGTGTGTATTGTGCTAGTAATGTACTGTGTTGCTAAAAGAACACAAACTCACTCTGCATTCTCTTAAATACTCACTGAGCATCTCCTCTGAACAAAGGCCCATCCAATATAATAACATGTATGCCCAAGTGAACATGAAGTTGTGACCCTCAGTTGCTCTAATAAAGTAGTTCTCCAGCAGGGGAGATTGTGTCCCCTGAGGGACATGGAGCAATATTTGAGGTGCTTTGTTGTCACATCTGGCAGGGGTGGTAGTGGGGACTAGTGAGTGGAGATCAGGCAGCTGCTGTACAGTCTACAGCACACAAGGCAGCTTCCTGCCAGAAAGGTGCCTGATACCCAATGACAATAGTGCTGAGGCTGCAACACCTGATCTGGTAACTAACTGAAACATCAGAAAGGACAAAACATAAGTCATGTTAGAAGAGGGGAAAGCTTGACTTACGAAGACAAGATAGATAGAATGGTCAGCAGATAAATTAATCATGCAGAGATAAAGGAGTTACAAATTGTTGATGTCTATCATCCAGCAAAATGTATCTCTGTACACTTAAGTTTACAATCTAAATATGTCAAGGATATGCACAGTAAATTAGGAGACAGAAATTTTTTCTTTACTTGAAAAATAAAATTTTCCATATTACTGCATATTTTTGATCAATAGAGCTTAAAAGTAACTTAGATAGGCCTATACAACTAAAATACAGACACACTGTAGAGGTCTTTCTGTAACATTAGTAAAATTTTTAATATTGGTAGTCATCACATATTCTTCCTTGTAAAGTTACTTCAATAGTTTAAATTGAGTAAGTAGCTTTAAAAATTTATTGACTATTTGTTATATATCAGTGAAGTGTTACTTAGCTTTGAAAGCTACTACAAAATTCAGTTCTTGCATTCTATAACAATATTCATCCTAAAAAAAAGAACTTCTTTTACCAATTATTATATCAAGGACTCTTTTACCAATTATTATATCAAGGACTCTGAACATTTCATACAGTAGTGGAGAGTAAAAATGTATGGAATGCTAACATATTAAGTAGAGCTTATTTTCCATGGATAATATAATTTGAAATGAAGCAGAGTATGATTAATTGTTGAGCTACTCCATGTCATATTCTGCTTTCTTATCTAAGTTTCTAATACAGCTTAACAAACCTGAATCTCAGAATCATTTCAAGAAAAAAAGTTATTTTATATCTACATTAACAGGTCATAAACACAAATACACAAACAACTACTATAGATTTAAAAACTTTAAATAGATTTTTGTTCATCATCTATATGTCTTCTTTTTAATTCTATGAGAAGCCTCTGAGTGAATGTTTATTTCTAAGTTTCTTAGATATTTTAATCAGATACTTTTGTCTTAATAAACTGTTTCCTGCTAAAGAGACTAATGTAATCTTCATTTGAAATGAATATCAGACATCTGCCAATTCACATTTTGAAATCTGTAAATATAATATAACACACTTCTTAAACCTTAATTCTCTCTAATTATGTTCCTCAACATACAAAACTTGTCCATAAGTAGAAAAAAAATTCTTTCCTGAAATTGTCCAGTATGGAAAGGGTTTCTTGATCTTCAATTTAACACTAATTTGAAAGCACAGTCAGAAGTGGTTTCTCATTTTCACTGATAAACCTTTCAGAGATAACCAGAGATCTGGACTCCATCCAACAGATTTGTGCCACTGTCATATACCTGGGATAGTGGGATTTAGCTAGCGAGCTGCCTTCCAGGACGAGAGGTTAGCAATTCTTATAGGCACAAGTGGAAAAGTAAAGAACTTATGAAATTCCACTCTTCAGATGTTGTTTTTGATTTGATGACATTCAAACTGGATGAGGCTTTCAATGCAGTCAAAAAAGTTGTATACAAACCACATTGCTGTCAGTGTTTCTGTTTACATTGAAACTTTTCCCAAGGTAGGTAAGGTATTGAAACACTGAGCATTTTGTGCACTAGGCTTTTACTACACACTGTTAATCCTCCCAATAATCCTGGGAGGCCAGTAATATTATCAGCAATTCTCAGATTAAGAAATTGGGTCAAAAATTTCTTAAGAAAATTGTTAAAGTTATCTAGTAACTTTAAGTGACAGAGACACACTCTTAATCAACAAAGAAATCAAGGTGTATTATAAATTCTTAGAAGTACATGTTTTCTTCTCCCCAGTTTTGAGGTATTAGGTTTATATCCTCCTTCCTACTTTTTATTTGAGCATGACTAAAAGGAGATAATCTTTTTTAGTTTACCTTTTTATTTTTTTAACATCAGCAACAAACTCCACTCCCAAAATTCTAACTACTTTTTTAGCTACCCAGTTTCATTTTCCTAGTTAATTGTTATGCTCATTGGCCAAGATACCTTTTAAATGTTAATTGGAATATTTACACTGTAGCATACAAGTTGAATGTAAGCAAACCCTTTTTCACTTGGTCTCATTACATTCCCCCAGCAGTTGCCTTGGGGTTCCCTTCCTACTTGACTCTCCACCATATTCCTTACACCAAAGTATCATGATATTCACCCAGTCTACTTTGTCCTGCCATGACAGATAATTCCCTGTGTACTTATCTCCTTATCTTGCCATGTAAGCCTACTTAGAGAGGAATCTTGTTTACTTACCCTTGAAATCTAAGAGCTTAGCTGGTGCTAGGTAAAATTAGAGGTTTTGTGAATTCCAGAATAAATGATTGCTAGAAAATTAAATGTAGAAATTAAGAATCTGTGATGGGACATAGTCTTCATATTTGAACTGACATAATTACAAACCTCTCAACAAGCTTTCGTGGAAAGGGAAAATGCTTGTACTCCTGTACTAAACACTACAAAATACCCAGAGTGTGTGTGTGTGTGTGTGTGTGTGTGTGTGTGTGTGTGTTGTGGCCCCTTAGGAAAAATGAGCTTAAAATTTGTAGTTGATATGACTAATTGTTTTCATATGAGACAAAAGATAGTGCCTCTGAAGAAACACAATAATATATAAAGTAGAGATGAGGAGAGTAATATTACTAATTTTTATCAGAACTTGAAATAGTGATTTTTTTAATCTGTCACATGCAACTGAAAAGAAATCAGAAATAAAGTACACTAGCATGCTCAGTTTACATCACTGATAGGTTAATATGTCCTTTTATTTGACTTTTTATGAGCATTTACCATGTTCCAAGTTTTGGTATTGAGTACTCTATACATTACAATGAAACGCTGCTAAATATTTTCTTTCAGCACCTCCTTACCCACTCTACCCTTGCCTGGGCTGTTTGGTTTGCACCTAATGACACTAATTCTCTGTTTCCCATTGGATTCAGCCTGTAGGAAACTCCTACTTCTTTCACAAAGAAATTCTGTGTAAGGTTAAGACTAAAATCAGTTGGTCATTCTCCAGGCTCTTGCTGGACAATGTCTATTCATACTACATGTGTCCTTTGACTCCAAATCTCTCAACATTTCTTCCCTAGTTAACTCTACTTTCCAAATTCCAGTGCCCTCATACGTTTGCTTACATACACTAGGAGGGTTAAGAGCTTTACTATCCCTTGAGTTTTCCATAAACCTTTATGAACAATGTCTTTGAGATTTCCTCTGTTGGCTATTGATATCCTGATTGAGATGAAGGGAAATATTCATGACTCTGCAATTTTTTCTTCCCTGCTGATTATCTCTCTTAGGGTCATCAAAAATTAATGTCAGAATAATCAAGCCAAGCATCAGAATAAACCTGAGATAAGGGAAAACATCACATTTTGATGATTGATATGCCCAATTGAAAAGAAGGTTATATTAGCTTTTCACTCAAATATATATTCCCATTACAGTCTGAGGCATCAAAATGCCAGCTTTGACTCTCATAATATAGGTTTGTTGCCCAACATCTCATCTCTCTGGGAATATGAACTTAGATTGAGACAATAGGGAGATGGTTTGTGAAATCTGAGTGTTCACAGCCCAGAAGGATTAGGTGCTTGCTCTATGTCATGCTCTGGGGAAATGCTTTCTTAGTTTGCTAAATAAACGTATTTCTTCATGGACTAAGGGTGTTAAGAGCTCTACTATTCCTTGAACAGGTGTACTTTCATGGTTTCATCTTTTGGCATCAATAGTGGAGTGATTTTTTCATAGCACTACCCATAACTGTGTTTGCACAGTTACTGCAACAGTCAATAACTGTGTGTTTGCATGTGTGCTCATATGTTCATATGTTTGTTGTACCTCTTCTGTTTTCAACTGGGTGAAAATCAAATTTCATTCCAAGGTCATTGAGAACATTAATGGTATTAGAATCTTATTTCTTCACTTAAAATGCTCTCTGTTACTTTGCCTCTCAAAGGCTAAGCTTGGTTTAAATAACACTGAAGTAACATAATTTTCTAAAATTAAATGAAATACCAGTAGTACTCAATGGAGAGAATCCTAGTGTTACCACAATTTAAAGAATAAAAATAGATGAAAAGAATATAAAGTTAAATGAAACATGATTTTGTTTCTAAAGTAAAATAAAGCTTGACATTTGGCATTACATATAAACATTTAACTAATAACCACTCAATTTTACAATTTACCTATATTTTTTTAGGCATCTTGAATTACATTTTTCTTCCTTGAAAGCCCAGAACAGCCCTACAAAGTCGAATTATTGGTCTGATACTCCCCACAGGCTCTGTATGCTCTTAAAAGGCCCTAATTTCATGCAAAAGTAGATTTCATTGAAGTGATTTGAACAATGGTGTCTGATGGGAAAAAGACTGAAAGACTCAAAATGGAATTAGGTAGACAAATTGGTTTTAGCATGCTTCTTACTTTCAAATTATCCAAGAAAGTTCAAGTATTATCATTTTTGCTGAAAAAGAAATATGAAGAACATACTTTGCTCTGCAAAGTAAATTAGCATAATTGAATAAACAAAATTTACTAATTCAAAGTGTTAGATTTTGAAGTCTTTTAAGGGTCTACAATAAAATCTGTGCCCTGGAATAAACAGTGACATTCAACTTTCTCCTTAGGATTCAAAGGATCTCAAAATTGCTCTGTGGGTAAGATAATTGTCTAGAATGAGAGCTACATATACAGACATTATATGTATGGAAGACTCAATAATGTAGAATCTTACAGCATGAAGATTTCACCAGACTATGTAGTGCATTGATTAAAATTAAGTAAATTCTCAACCAGTGATTATCAAAACTGCCTAAAACTTATTATGAGTAACTATGGTACTCTTTGGTGCCTTTGCTATCACCATTAGTGCTGTCATTTGTTTAAGTTCTGATGGGAAAGCAAACTATGAGTAGAATAATTTGAGAATTTTATGGAAATGCTGACAAACTGAGATGTCAGGAAAACATTCTTCAAATCACCGAGTCAAGAAAGCACAAAGCAATATAATTATATAATTTCTCTGCACCCACTGAGCCATAGCATCTGTTTTTGCTCATTGAGACCAAGTTTTGTGACAAATGGGGTCAGCAGCATTAATTGAAAACTGCAGACTATTGTCTCATAACCTCATATGCCTTTTACAACTAACGTCCAAGAGAAGATACAAGGTGTTTTCTCCTTCAGTTAGCCTTTGGCATTAGAAGTTAATTCTTATTAGTAAGTATTTCATTTCTCTTTAAAAAAAAGAAATATGAGCTTTATTAAGTGGCATGGAAATGATAAATCTAAATCTATAAAGGCCGAAAGTCAAGCTAACATTAATCTGTGGCATAATGGTCTCTGCTTAATTGTGGGGCTAGGTAGAAAAAATGAGTACATTTATTAAAACAGATAGGTGGGGATCATACTGACATGGTCCAGGCATTTTTTTTTTTTTTTTGTATATATACTTATGCCTAGATACATGACTCTGGGATAAGTCATTTAATCTCTCTAATCCTCAACTATCCCATTGACTAACGGATAGTTTAATAATGCTTAAGTTGATTGTGTTGTTGGGAGGATCAAAAGTGGTAATACATATGAAGCACATAGCAGTCTCTCTCTCAAATGATCATTCTTAATACATTATTACCATTAAATATACTATCTAAATAGTAGCTCTTTAACACAACTTTAAAAAGATAGAGACAAACCCTCCTTCCCCTCCCCACCCCCTGACATATCTAAGAAAGAAAACCAGTAATCATGAGCTGTGCCTCCACACTACCAAGATGGTGTTAGAGAAACCTCTGGAACTGACACTTGAAGGAGTCAAACCTGCAGTTTTTAAGAACTCCAAGAATACGTGGTCATCAAATGCTCAAACTTATTTCGCCCTTGCTAGCAACAAAGCACTAAGCTCCATGGGATGCAGGAGACAAATTATGAGCTCCAAGGGGATTCAGTGAAACCAAAACCCTTCATGAATAGAAGAATCATGCAAGGAATTTATGCTGAATATCAAATCTTTAGTGGAGGACTTTCAGGAAGAGAGAGAAAACTGAGTAGGAAAGAAGTAGGGACTCAAGGTAAATGTCAAAGGATTTAAGGGGTCAAATAAGGGAGGAGAAATGAAGAGAAAGTCAATGAGGCCAGGAGGCTAAAGGGACCTATGAGGGAGGATTAGGGAAGTGCTTTTCAATAGCCTCAAGAATAGCAAAATCTGTTGTGTGTATCAGCTAGAATCACAGCAATGCAACACCACTAATTTGATGGATTAAACAGAAGAAAACTATTTTCTGACAGTTTTGAAGGTCAGACATCTAAGATCAAGACGGATTTGTGTCTGCCAAGGACTCTAACTTGCAGGTCACCACATGGTGTCCTCACATTTGTAGAGCAGCACTCTACAAGGATACTAATCCTGTTGCATCAGCATCCCACTCTTGTAACCTCATTTAATATTGATACCTTTAGTGAAAGCACCATCTCCATGGTCCCACTGGATGTTATGGTTTCAATATATGAATTGCAGGAACACAACATTCAGTCATTTAATCCCAGGTAACTTATTAGAAATAAAATTCCAGGCCTTACCCAAGACTTACTGAGTTAGAAATTCTATGAGTACACCCCCCAAATCTGTGTTTTAATCAGCTCTCTGAGAATGTCCAAGTTTAATATCCACCAGGGTAAATAAAGACTCCGTAGGGAGCAGTAATTGGAGGGGAATGTTAAAAGTCAGTTATGATCACAATTTGCATAACTTTGATTGTCAGGCCCAGCAATAAATTTTTGGAGAAGATTTTTATAGTTGAAATATTTACTGCATATGAGTCTCATCATTTAAATATTTGTAGTGAATATGAGAAATGCCATGGAAGACCATACTGATCATTACAAAATAAACAAGCAAAAGAGAAAGAATAATAAACTTGGGTAGATTACTATTCTTTACTGAGCCTACCATCAACCAAAATTTGGAAGGATAGGGAGCTTTTTGAGGAGAGAAATAAATTCAATTTTCTTTATTTGTATCAGTATTAATAACAGTATATTCAAGTGACTATGTCCTCTAGGCAGATGGGAGATATAGATGAAAGAACATTAAGTTCTGAAACTACTTTCTGTTGATGATTACTGGATTCGAGGAAGTGGGTGCAAGTTCTGAAAAGGGGAACACAGAGAAGGAGGAGAAGCAAAGTCTCAAAGCAAGTCACCATTGGAAAATCAAGAGAGAAATAGGGATTGAAGATCTTGGCAGGGTAATTATCAGTACCTACTAAACATTTTTACTACTTACATCTCAAAAGGTGTCTAATTAAGGTTGAGTGCTACAGATGGGACATGTTTGTAACTCACTGTGCATTCTCCAGGTAAATCATGGTGTTGGTGAAGAAGGCCAAATAGGCACTATGTGAATGATCCCCATCACTGCTATTGCCCTGGCTCACTGAAACCAGGACAATGGACTCTAGTCCCATCTGAAGGGCTTAAGAGTGGTGCTCATTCATACCTACTTATCTCACATCATCTCACAAAGGGTTTCTGTCAAAGCAGAGTTGTAGTTCTCAAACTACAGGGCACACAAGAATCAACTGGAGGCCTTGTTGAAACAGATAACTGAACCCCACTCTTAGAGCTTCTGACTCATTAGGTCTGTAAGATGGATAATTTGCAAGTTATCTAGAACAACAATGCAGCTAACCCACGAACCACATTTTGAGAATATTACAACAGTGCCCCCACATGAAGGAAGCCTAGAGCTAATTCAGAACAATTTGTAAACTCTAATTGTGGCCAATGTCTCAGTAATGTATTTCTAGGCTGAAACTTCTAAATAAAAGCAGCACTCCAGAAAAATATGAGTAAAATGTCAAGAAAAGTGTGCTTTACAAAATAAAGGTATGTGTTTTTTAGCTTCAAAGTACCCTTGTGTAGACTGCACACACAAACACCCCACAAACATAATACCCAAAAAACAGCAAATAGAAACCTGAAGCTCAAAGAAAAATGTCTTTAGGAACAAAAAAGTATTTCTCACTTGCGAAAGTTGACATTTATACCCAAATATTTTCCTTAGAAGGACCTAGGAACATGATTCCTGCCTGTTGTTCCAAACAAAAGGGGTTAAGATAGTTTTCATTCAATAATATATGATTTTAAAGCCATTTTATATTGGAAAGGTTGGCTGTTTATTTAGAAGACACAAGGGTTTTATGGTTGATCTAGAACACATTAGGTCTGTTCTGACTCTAAACTGTACTGCTATCTGGTAATATGCAATTATGCCTTATTTCATTTTTTTCCACTTGAAGTAATTTCATTCCCATGGTTTATAAACACCTTGAATTGTCTTTAAAGTTAATTAAGGTAACTTGATAAAGCAGCCCCCTTTTCAATAGTAACTTACAATTACAATAAGTTACAATAACTTACAATTCAAATATGCTCTACATATCATTAAAGGAGAGAAAATGATGTTGAAAGTCTGACATGTGCGAAAAATGGGGGGAAAGAAAGGTCAATTGTTAATGGAGGATTATGGTGCTTTGGTGGAGAGTATGATATGGTAACATCTGAAGAGGTGAAAGGCTATGCCCTTAAATCATATAGTGTTATATATTACCTAATAAAAATTCAAACTAAATGAATTTTTCTTTTGAACTAAGCCAACCTGGAAATTAGCAGCCAAATGTCAGTCTATTTAGAAGGGAGGGTTAACGAATTCTAGACAAGCATTCTGATCCAAATGTCCATTATACAAAGGGCACCTCTATGTTCTAAGATCTTCTCAGGGGCCCTACAAGAAACACGAGATATACTACTTTCAGATGAAGAGACCATGCCTCAAGATAAAATTGAATGACCTTTAAGAGTCATATAGCTATTAAGTGGTAGAATTGGACTCAAATTCATATACTTTCTACTGTAAACACAAGGAATTTTCCACTTCAGCACCCCATACACAAAGTCTTCATCTAAAAGCTATTTTTTCCAAATATTTAATATGATGCTATAGGGATGTGAGTAAAATCAATCCTGGTCTGTAATCCTTTTCTTTTCACCAGCTTACCTGTCGCGGGTCAGCCGCAGCATGATCTAATGGTCCCAAGGGGAAAGGGAAGGATTGATGTTGAGTCAAGAAGACCAGACAGAAGTGGTTCATAGCCTCTCTTTCTCGCTGAACTGTGGCCCCCAGTTTATTTTGCACCAGACTTTTATAGTCATGAAAAAACAATCAACAACAAAGGGATTTCACCTGAAACTTCTCAAGTCATGGCCAAATCTACTCCACCTGAAGGTGGTATTCCAGTTAAGCAAACATTCAGCAGCTTTATCAAGGTAGGCCAATAGTGAGAGCACACACAGCTCCCAACACTTACCATCGGTTATCTGATATGAGCAACAAACTTAAGATTTAATAAAGTCTAATCAATTTCTCACATAATGGCAACTGAGGTGAAAAAAAATATTATTTCAACAGATTATATATTGCCTATTATTTTCCCTGAAATTGGACAGTGTTAGAAATGTATAGTTAAAAATAATCTTTAGTAAGAAAGGAACTGGAAAGTTGAATGTACAGAAATCACCCATATTCTGAATGATGTATGGAGATGGTTAAAGCCATTAATTAACAATTTAACAATTTAACCTTTGTCTATCACTTGTTAATTCACAGTCATTCACTCAATCATTTATAGATTCTTTTTACGTAAAAGTTGATTGGAAGCTACACAGATAATTTGTTTCCTTTCAGCTATTACAACCATTACAAAATGTTTGTCTATTCACGAATATTCAAACTTAGATTTCAATTTCAGACTATTATGTCATTTTTACAAGTATCAATGAAGTGACATGACAGAAAATCAGGTTATAGTTCTCCTAGCAGTTTCAGTCAGAAAACTCATATAACAAATACATATCCTACATGCTTAGATTCTGCTATGGACAGAATTTTCTAATTCCTTCCCAGTTCTTAAAAAACAATAACAAATTCATATACTTTAACTGAATCACTCAAAATCACTGGTATAAAAAGCAATATGGACAGACTATGGATGTAATATTTTAAAATACTACACAGTGTTAGAATGTCAACATTCAATTAGTAACTTGACAGCTAAGAAGTTTGGCCTGGTCCTCTAACTTGCCCACCCTTTCCTTAATTTGTAAACATTCCTATTATGATGGGGTTTATCACTGGAGGTAGATGTTACCCTATCCTCCTAGACAGCCCAGAAAACCAAATTTGGGGGGAGAGTAATTAATTGCACAATGGTACTTAGCTGCTTGACTTCCCTGTTTTCTACTTCTCTATGCTGCACACCCATCTCTATATGCAAATAGCAGTCATCTTTACTCAGATCTTTGATTTTTGCCAGTCATTTAAAATATCAACATTCAATAATAGAATACCTGAAGGATAGTCCAACTGGACATTTGTAAACAACTGAGTCACCTAATTTTAGGAAAAGAAAGATATAATTGTGAATTTGCCATTCACCAAATTTCAGAATATTTTGGTCCTGGGCACTGACCATGGTTGAAACATTTCAAAGTATAGTCTTAGGAAGATGAGTTTGTGCTAATTCCTACTGGAAAGGCCTAGAAAAAGTGGTCATCAAATATTCCTAGACCCCAAAGTATTAACTACGTACATTTTTTTTTTAAAAAAGCTATTTTATCAAGTAAATTGAACTTCCCTCTGCAAATGTGGTTACACTATTGGCATCTTGATATCCTGACTCTGCCTCATAACTACTTAACATGGGCAAGTTATAGAACTTCTTTATGCTTCACCTGAAAGTAAGAATCATACTCCCTCACCTGTAAAGAATCAGAATGGTATTCCTTGCCATTGGTACGAGTTAATATCTTAAAAAGATTTAATATCTGTAAACCCCTTAAAACAATTCCCATTACATTAAAAGTTACTTTAGAACTGGACTCCATCTGAAAATGTTAATTAGTGATATTTTACAGTTTTTAAGGCAATTATAAATTAGCTAAGTTGTATCTTATTTTGCCATGAAAACAAATAGAAATACATTTCTTATGACTCACTCTAAGAGTAGTTTAGTAATACAGGAGCATAACATTTTTCTCCAGAAACAATTGAAAATCATACACAGCTTATTTCACTCACTAGCTCATTTGAACAGATCCAAATTTTCAAGTGACTTGTACTTGATGTGCTATAAAAAGGTAGCTAAATAAAAGAAAATAATCTCCTATTCACTTTATTAGTCACCCAATCTCTCAAAAAATATTAAATACCAGGTTTCCTCAAAGCATATTGAATGTTAACTATGATGTGACTAAGAATTTTCTATGAAAATAGTGTCTTCAGCAGCTGCTATAACTATTTTGAGTTTGATTAGGGTATTTTGACTGAAATAAGCAATGTCCGGTCAAACTTTCTGTATGACTTAGTCTAGCTGAACTGGTCAAAGTTTGAGCTAGTTATTCTAAATTTTAGAACAAAAAATGTGTAGATTCCATTTTTGAAATTTTATTCCATTAAACTACACTTTAATGACTTTTGAATACTAATTCCAACTGTACATAATCTTCATTGAAAGAGTTATGTTAGAAAAAATATTTCCTATATTGCACACTAAACATGCTTCCTTGTGAATTTGAAATAATTTGTCCTGCATGAGGGAAAACAGGCTTACCAAACTCAGTGTTTTTCATTCTATGAAGTTTATTTTGTTTATGAGTGTGTGTGTGTATGTGTGTTTGTGTGTGTGTGTTTAATCTGCAAACTGGAATTTAAATAAAGAGTCTGGCAAATGATTTTGGATTCCAGATTTGCTCTGAGGCAGCAGTGAGTCCAAGCAAAATTTATATGGGCACCCAAATAAGAGGAAGCGTCAAGGACAATAATAGCGTTCCAGAAGAATTCTCTCAGGGCCCTAAGAGGTAAAAGTTGAAGAAACAAACCCACCCTGCACCCTTCAGGATCAAGGTTATCTTGTAGAAAGACACCTCACGATTGGCCAGAGTTTCTAATGCTTCAGGCCCTCCCCATGTAAGGAATTTTTACCTTTTGTTGCTTTTGGATCCTCTGCCTGTGAACCCTACAGATAGGCCTGGGTTAGAGGGAGACATGTAAAGAGGAAGAGAATTGTTAGGCATGAAAAAAATCTTGTTGTTGAGGCATTTCAGAACAGGGGTCTCTTGAGATTTGATATTTTAGTAATTTCATATTTCAGAATGTCTGATAATCATAGCACTTAAATATACTGAATAGTCTTCACTTTTCCTCACCTTATTTTTGCTAGATATTTATTGATAAACAGCAATTCTGAATTACGGAACATCGCTTAATCCCTTTCACAAATCAATTTTAAAATATAGATATACACACATATATATGAGTAGTACTTTTTTCTTTAAAAAAAAAACCTTTCTAACTTTCTAGATATTTATTCTAGATGTTGGCAGCACAACATTGAATATTTCAGCCCTAGTTCTCAGATAACCTAAGGTCTGAGGAAATAGTTTAAATTACAGTGAACTACTGCATTCTCCCAAGTAGTCAATTCTTTAGTTCCAAAAACATTTGATATGTCACACCGTGACTTAAGGAAAACAAGCAACATATTTTGATGACCTACATACAAGGAACTCTACTAGATGCCTACTAATAATTGAGAGTAATGGTAGAAACATCCAGAAACGGGTAACTGTCTGCTGACTAGCCCACAGACAAAATAACTTAAAAACCCAAGCCAGGCATATAGGAGAGTGCCAAGAGTGCAGAGTAGCAAGAAAGCACATGGTGCTAGAAATTGGCTGAGAAACTTGTAGAGGAACCTAACTTGGCTTTGAAGCATTTATAGAATGTGGATAATCATGAGTAAAAGAGAAAAAAACATATAAAAGGTATACATGTAGCAATTGTCTTATTCATGACAGTCTTATTAATTTGCCCTTATTGAAGCAATACTGCATTGTAGCATAAGTTCCAGGTGCACATATTTGAAAGTCACCATGTGCAAAGTTCTAAATGTCCAACTCTGTTATTCTCCATGCCACTGTCCTCTTGTTCTGATTCACCTCCCTTCCCCTTCCCTTTGTGATTACTACCAACCTGTCCCACTTAGTTCCTCTGTTTGCTCTTTATTCCACATAAATGATATCACCCAGTCAGGGCTTGTCTTTCCATGCCATTGCATGTGACAGGATTTCATCTTATTTAATAGCTGTATAGTATTTTATTATGTATAGCTGCCAAAGCTTCTTTATTCACATTTATTGGTGTGTTGGCATATAAATTGATTCCCTATATTCACTACTGCAAGTAGAGTTGTATTTTATGTAGCAGTGCATATAACCTCTCAAACTGGCATTGGATAATATCTAAGAGTGAAATTTCTGGGTCATATAGTGGATGTATATTCAGCAATCTCTATACTGCATTCCATCATGGCTGCAACAATTAACAACCCCACAAAAAATCTATTGCAATGATTTTCAGTCCTCACTTCCCAGTGCCCCATTTGAACAAAGCAGAAGATTAACTTGAACTCCCTGCCCCCAACTTCACTCCTCTGTGATCCCACAATCAATTCCCCAGTCTTTTGCTCCTGCCCTTCTGACTAGCTCCTTTCTAGGCTGCTTAAACCTGGCTTATGTTCAATGAATGTCCCTTTCTCCATCAAGAAACAACTATTGAAAGAGATTAGCTTGTTAATGCCTCTCAGTCCCCAGAAAGCATCCAAAGGAAAGCTAACCTAGGTGGTTTCCATGGAGTTTTGGAGGTAGAGGGGTAACTATCTCTGAAATGCTTTCATTATCATAATAGCTCTTTAACACACTAGTAATAGACACAAACATTTCTAGTTTTTGAGAAAACAGATTAACTTTACTGAGCAGAACACGAAACAAGTTTTAAACAAATTAAGAGTAGTAAGACAATTCTGCCAACCTCAGAAAACTGAGATCCAGGAATAACCCTTAAATGATCACCATCATTCTAACAATAAGTAGAATATTTTAATATTTTTATTTTAAGCCATTGTATTATTTTATATTATCAATAGATTTTGTATGCTTAAGCATTTTTTACCTTATTATAAAATAAATGGAGGCCACATAATAACAAGTCCAACCATTGCTTAGGCCAACAGGAACTTTGCCAGGCAGTAAAGAAGCTTCTCCATGTGCCCATTTCAGTCACACCCCCATCCTCCCTCAAATGGTAACTAGTGGACTGATGCATTCAGCAATCACTTCTTTACATCTCTTTACAGCTTTGTAGCCAATAGAGTATCCTGAGATACTATTTCATCGTGTTTTTAACTTGATATCTTTTAAGTCCCTTTAACTTATAAGTTCCTCTTTTATCTTTCTGTATGATTTATCCTTGAAGAACATGAGTTGCTGATTGTAGAGTCTCCCACAGTTAGGACTTTCTTGATTGCCAATTTAGCATCTGAATCAACTTGTCCTATTTTCCTAAAAGTGGTAACTGAGTCCAGAGGTTTGGTTGGTCTCACCTGATGAGATTGTGTGGAGCCTCACAAGAACAGGTCATTCCAGCTCTGCCAGTCCTCACTCTGCTTCCCACGCACTTACCTGCTCCCTGAGTGGGACCCCTCACCCCAAATCCTAGTGGCTATCTCAAAATGGTCTCACTATTTGGAGGTTCTCTGGTTTTCAAGTCTATCAGATGTTCCCATGTTTCTCACACACAGACACCAATTACAGAGACCTGGTAGCTCCTGGGTGTGATTCTCATGCTCTTACATGTGGGGGTTCACAGACTACCTGGGCACCTTGCCTTTTGGTTTCAACATATAGTTGTTCTTTGCATTTGCATGTGGAATTAGAGTGATTCAATCTTGGAATTCTCTGTGATTTTTTTTAATCAAGTTGAGATGTTTCCTTTAAAGAATAAAGTTTTTTTCCTTTAAAGAATAAATTCTAATTCACTTGAATTAGAGTGATTCAATCTTGGAATTCTCTGTGATTTTTTTTAATCAAGTTGAGATGTTTCCTTTAAAGAATAAATTCTTGGTATGTTGGTGAGAAAAGGGTTTGATATTCAGAGATTCATTTTTGGCACCTTTAGAAGAACATGTTTCTGTATACTGAGAGATGCTTATCTGACTTTCTCATTCTACAGTTAAATTGCTGCTAGAAGCCTGTTCATAGTATTATACTCATTCTTAGCCTGTTCCTCAATTTCAGTCCAGCTCCCAGTCACTCATATAAGTGAAACAGGGTATAATGAAGACTTTCTGACTTTAACTTTAACTGGATACACTTATCTGCCTGCTTCTCTCTCCAAAGCAGGCTACACACTCTTCATTAGCATTTTCACTGATCACCTTTACCATTGATATTCAAAAGCCAGACAACTGCTCTCTGCTTTCAGCTCCAAAAACTGCAGAAAAGAAAAACTTTAAAACACAGTTTAAACTTTCCACTCATGGGTTCTTACCACCATCCCCAGCCATCTCAACCAAAATACCAAACCAATGTAAGACTATCAGTGCAGACTAATTTATTTCTAACAAAGTGATTTCTAATTATCCTAATAATTACAAAAGAAACATGTAAGACTCAGAATACTTCAATATTGTCCAAAACCTTTCTCAGTATTGTCCAAAGTCCTTTCCCAGATTGCCCCAAATATCCTCAGTCTCTCAGTCCTAATCGTCTCACCAATGTCCAGAGTCCATCTCCAGACGCTTGAAGGCATGTTCCTTTGACTGCTCCTCCTTGTCTTTCATGCTGTCTTCTCCTTGTCACCTTCAGGTAGCAGGAACTCCATGGTGCCGAACCAGCAAAGTTCACTTTCTTCTCAGGCCTAACTTTTGCACAGCCTCTTTCAGACACAAATCAAACTCAGCAAAACAAACTCCAACACGGAGTTCAAATCTCCAAACTCCTTAACTGCATTCAGCACACATGCTGCCAGCCTGGACCAGCCAAGGATTGCAAGCCCTCGGTGGCTGTTAGGGGAACGGGATGTTTCGAGCGCAAGAGAGACTCAGACGACAATGATCATGCACATGGCCAAGCTTACATGGCTCACATCTTCACAAGATGGCCGATTCCCATCTATCCTCCATTCAACCTCTCTCTCTATCCAGTCTCCATATCGAAATCCCAATCCAATCGAATCGAAAATCCTTCTCTTTGTTTGCATACCCTTTATATACCCTGATTTCCCGCCTTCCAGGAAACCTGTTTCACCTTGACCATTTCACTTCTCTTTTCCCCTGCATCTCCCTGAAGGGAAATTCCAGCTAAGGTCATTCTCCCATTTTAGCATACCTGTCCTTGAAATCTGCAATCTTAAACAGGAGACAATGGGGGGGGGGCACACCCTATCATAAGGATAATGAAAATACAAAGGATTGGTCTGTTTAAATAGACCTAGTTCAAAGTTCACTTCCAGCAAGACTTCCTTCTATCCGACTTCCTGAGTACACTCTTCCCATTGTCTTAATTACCAAATCAAAATGCTTGTTCCTGCTTAATCTTAGGTCCTTTGATATCCTCTGACCACTGATGCCCAAGTTTCCAGACCACTGATTCTGCTTCTCATGCCATAATCCTCAGCTTACTGGTCTGTTGTCTGTACCTCTACCCATCTCTTTATGCCACTGGCCTTTTCTTAATTCTACACTGGCCCAGCTGGCCCCACTGCCATCTATTCCCTGGTGCTATATACATCCTATATCATAGTGTAACCTAGTTTTTCCCCCTTAATATTATGTAATACCTTCATGTGCCAATTTAAAAATCTCTAAAAGTGAGTTTTGAAGAATGTACAATTCCTTATTATTTAGAAGGGCAGGTTAGTACTAAGTCATATGTCTAACATTTATAGATTGTTTACAACTAGTTTTCAACTAATGAAAAATACAAAGTTTGGAATAGCATTTATCCTCACACAAGAAAACAAAACAAAAAAAAAAAAAATCACCTCAGAGTTTAGGTGTAGATTTATTCAGAGACACTACAGATTGGCTGGGGAGGTATGGATTTGGGGGAAATTGCTGATATCTCTGTCCCTAAAGTATTTCTCTTTGTCTAATTCCCAATTCCCTAACAGAAGCTGCAGTTCTATATAAAGATTTAATAAAAAAAACCACTTCTATGAGGACAGACTCCTCTCTGACCTGTTATCTCTGAAACTAGCAATTCCTCCTAAATCTATAATCTTTCTGGTGGGACTGTATTTCTATTTCAAGACTTCCTTCCATTCCCAGAATAGGGTAATCCTATGGCAACTGTGCCCCCAGGGTGCTCAGAGATGCCACTATTCTGAGAGGTCACTGTAAGGATGTCATTATACCAGACAGCATGAGAACAATCAAACAAAATGGAGTCCTCTCCCTGCTTTAAGGAATAAATGTTATAGCCTAACACATGATCTGAATTCAGGGCTTCCTAATTTGGAAGCAACTTTGATCTCTACATCAAAATGAATAATTTCCTCATCTCCAAGAATGCTGCCTCAGCAAGGAAACTTGTCAGGAGTCTTCTCCCTGTTGGGAGTTAAAATTCACTGCCTGAAACATAGGCTATGGGAACTGTCAGATGGTAAAGCCAGAGAGGCGATCAACAGGAAACTCACAAGGACACCAGTAAATAGTAGCCCACAGGAGAGTGTCAGAACAGCTACTACCAGTTTCTATATGGGAGGCAGCATTTTCAGTCTGAGTCTGGATCAGCAGCTATGACCCTGGTCATGGATAGCTTCAACAGTGCACAGTATGATCACTAAAATGATTTTCAAGGTTGGGCTCCAGAACGGAACCCTCAAGGAAACCTACACTGATACCTCCACCTGCTGTGGATGCCTCTAACCCTCACCCTCCCTATCTTAGCTCAGACCTCACTGGATTGAGAGGCACTGACTACTTCTCTGCCTCTCCAAATGACCTTCTACAAAGGTTTCAGTTTGCTTGGTTGACAGCACCATCCCATCCCAATCCCCATCCTTAGCCACATATCAATCCCCCTGCACAGCTTTTCAAAAATTTCAAACGCTGGAGCTACAACCTAGAGAATCTGATTTCAATGACCTGAAATGGGGCCTACATATATATGGTCTTAAATACCTTGAAACCTCACAACCCAACTCAAGCCATTATTGCTTGAGTGATAGGGACTCAATAAATGCCTCATAGATGCTGAATAAATGTGTCACTCATTACTGTTTTCAGTTAGAATCTGGAACACAGCTAGAACCAAGCAGGGATTAGAAGAACCTATCAAAATCTCTGGCTTAAATGCTTTGTTAACAATATGCTCCTTCTACTACTTATCAGTGGGCAAAATTCAAAAGCATTTCAGCTCAATGTAAAGGTTCTCATGGACACTGCCCATGTAGGCTACATTTGTTAACAGGAAATCTTTTTAGACATGCAGAATAAAACTGGGCGATTAGATCCTGCAAAGAGAGCTATCTCTGAGCTCTGGGAAACAAAAGGATCAGCATAAGAAATTACTATTCATCGTTGCTGCTTTACTTGTTTTTCACTCCTATAAGAACAATTTTGGTAAACAAAACAATGTCTATGGTAATGGTTATTTTATTACATTATAAGAAAGAAGATCATTTGCTAAATAAACAACTCCTATTGTCATTTGGTACTGTAACACCAATTTGTCTTTGTAGACCATAGTTATGTTTTTCTGATTCTCTTTCTTAAGCAATATGATGTAATTAAAATATTTTTGTGTTTATTATTATCAGATTTGCTTAGCACAGATTGATCAAGGACTTACATTTGGAGTTTGATTCAGAATAGCTGAGAAAACAACATGAGGAATTTGATTTGGAATTTTGCAAGAGTTCCACAACAGACACTTCTAGTTAGGAGATTGCTGGAAATTTTTAAAATATATATGCTCCATATTTGAGCAGAACATTTTGTCAAAGTTTGTATGGCACCAAAGGATATTATTACATGAATCCTAGGATCCATTTGTTTCCCTTGGAGAACCTAGTGGCTCAAACTTAAAAAGTCATTGTCAGTTTTAATTAAAAATCCACAAAAAAGGTAAACTTGAGCTACACAAGTATGTCATCAAATCCAGATTTCTGATCCATCTACACATGTGAAGAACCTACTATAGAAATAATGCTATCCACTAACATATGCTTAAACATTTATTATGTGCCAGTGCCAGGCACTTTTCTAAATGCTTTACACCATTAAATCTTCATAAGACTTGGAATAAATTATTTAATTACGCCATTTTCAAAATGAGAAACAGTGTTGAAGAAATTAAGAAACTTCCCAAAAGGACACACTATGTTCAGAGCTGAATTGACTCATAAGCCCATCCCAGTGCCCTGCCCTGTTCAGGCACCAAGACCTTTTGGAGCTCACAGTGCTGGAAAAGACATAAGAATTCCACAGAGA